>CAJHUC010002669.1:0-24535 GCA_905146915.1 Ostreobium quekettii | reverse complement strand
ACACGCCCACCGCACCTACACGTCCCTCATGTCGAAGGCGTCCCTGCCTGCTTTCCGTTTCAGCACTGGTCGCACCTACAATGCAACACAGTTGGTGAGGGTCGCAGGTAAAATCCCGGAATGAAGTCAAACCCCGACCATGATCTTCCCACCCGGCCATGTGCCACCAAGCTTCCAAAGTCCACACATAATCCGAGACCCCCCACGACCCGGATTTTCCCGCCAGGTCGGCGGTACTGAGGGCGTTGCCCTGGCCAGGAAGCAGGATAGCGCGCGCTATGCCTGAGCATCACCGGCGGATTGCATCCGCCCAGACAGGTTTTCGGCCAACAGATCATCCGAGCCCCCGCCCCCCAAACACCCCGCGCGGCCCGCATTTTCCCGCCAGGTCGGCGGTACTGAGGGCGTTGCCCTGGCCAGAAAGCAGGATAGCGCGCTATGCTCGAGAGATCAATACCGGGCGGATTGTATCCGCCGCATGTGCTTTCGCCTAACAGATCATCCGCTGAGGTCTCTACACCTCGCAAGGGTTCGTGCATTTTCTCACAGCTGCGGCATTTTGTATGCTGCCTCGCTAGCAGATAGCGTTGGGCTATGTTTCAGATTACCGGCGGATTAACCGCCGCTGGGTTAACAGATTATCCGAGTCTCTAACACCCTGGCTACGTTCGATTTTTTCCCGGGCTGGGGGTCGGCGGCATCGGCTGTTGCCCCGCCAGTGCTGTGATAGCGCCGGTATGCTCGGTAGACCGGGCGGATTGCATCCGGCCACAGACAGGTTTTCGGCCAACAGAACATCCGAGCCCCCCAACACCCCGCGCGGCCCGGAATTTCCCGCCAGGTCGGCGGTACTGAGGGCGTTGCCCTGGCTTCTGGTTCTGCCGCCCGTGCGCGCGCCGCGCGGTATGCCTTACCTCTTGGCCCGGCAGGTGCTGGGTCCATGGCGTGGCTGGTGGGGCGGCAAGGGTTGGAGACTGCGGCAGCACCAGAAGAGCGACCAAATAAGGTCCGCGGTATGTGGACGCTGGCTGAGCCACGCTGGCAATCAACCCGATCCGCAGATTCGGAAATCAGTATTTACTGCCTGTCATCCGCTGATTCGTCACACACGTCCGCTGCCATCCGCTAAATTAGCGGATGGGGTGCGCGGCTTCCGGTCCGCTGGAAAATATCCGTTAACGCCCAAGCGGAATCCGCAGAGTCCGCTGACTGGCACCAGCCGTCCGCTGCCATCCGTGCCACGTCAGCAAGAGAGAGAGCGGGGTCCGCTAAATTAACGGATATTTAACGGACGGCACCCTCGTCCGTTATTAACGGATCCGGGTGGCCACCTCTAGTACGATGGCGACCTATCAAGCCAATGATAGATATGTCGCACTACAATGCAAGTGCACTATATACGGCACGTATCAACATGCCTGCCAATAGTTTTTGTATGCTCCCTAGATATGTCACATTCCAACAGTGCAACCCACTGGCCTTTCAATGACCCAACACGTACTCCAAATCTCTCCAAACTATTCCCATCCAAAGTGGCTGCAAATTGGAGCCCAATGACCATCACACAAACCCCAGTTCTGCAACCAATAGGGCAATGCAATTGTCAATCAACTATGGCTTAAGGATATGGTCCAATTCCCCAACGTCCCTCAAAAAGCCTACAACATTAATCAACCCGTCGGCCAGCTCCCTGTCAGACAACAAATTTTCTTTAGTATTGCATCAAACTCCTTAAGCTCTCATAATGGCATGTTTTTTCAATTTCAAGGCAATACCATTGGACGACCCCCAACCGGCCCGGAACCATCTTCTGAGGATCACAACATCCCCACACGATGGAATTACCATCCTAAACTATTGTGCACCTATGTCCTAGACTAGGACATGTTGCCAGACTAGGACATGTTGCCAATGCCATTCTATCCATCCAAAACGCCATTAATCACAGCGCATGATGCATCGCAGCTTGAACCAGTGAAAAATGGTTGTCATGCTGCATACAAACTCAGTCAATCTCCTAATTCTTACCACAATCAAATTGTCCGTATTGGTCAATGTTATGGCAACTATTTCAGCTTTCACTTTTATAAATTCTAGTACAAATTGTCTCCCAGACTGTTGCATAATCCTGTCCCAGAAGTGTTGCATTTTCTCAAAATTTGGCAGCACTTCCCCCTTTTTTCTTACTTTTCATATTCCAGTGTCACTCACAATGTTCTAATCTATCTTCTATCCATACCAGCTGCATTCTGGGAAATTTTCTGCAGCGTTTCCCCTATGTTTTTGTCTTTTCATCACCACACCTGTCCTATATATCTATAGTGCTGCTTTAGGACCGTTTTTACATGGTCCTCGAGGCTGGAAAATGCCTCCTTAAAGTATGAGCAGCATTTCTGTGTGGCTTTTGAGTGTTTTTCACTATCTCCATTTTCACCCTTTCCCTTTTGATGCCCAAAAAGGGGCTGGTCATGCTCGCTTACTACTAACCAGTATTGCGCAGATACTTCAACCTGCTTTTTTTTCTGCACCGCTGAGCGGCTGTCCATGTCGAGCTGACTGGTCTACGGTGTAATGACACCCAGCCAGTCGCCTTTTGTCGGTGATGAGCCCGTCATTGGGTGACGTGGCCCAATGACTAATGGCGAATTTAACAATTGAGCGACGTACAACCATTGTCGAATAGTTCACCAGCCGCACAACTGTCGCTATAAATGTCAATATGGCTATCTAGCTAGCTGTCGTACTATGGCTGCCCAGCTCCCTTTATTTCCAACGTTTCTGATGCTAGACGGGCCCGGTATATAATAGGCAACAGCTGTCCCGTTTGCAATGCATTGCCCTTATCCACAAGCACTTCAAAACACCTGTCCAACAAAACACACCACCAGGCCCTGAAATCAGCAACAAAAATGACCTTAGGACTGAAGGCCCTCCAGGGCAATCTGTTGCTGCGTTTCTGCCCTATTCAAGACATCGTCCAAACGGCGAACAGAAATTTGCTCATCTTTGTTCGTTTCGCACCACCATGGGTGGGGCATTGGATCTGCAGGCAAAGGGCTATAGTGAGGCTTTGGCCTTCTCAGCATTTGCGTGAAGTCGGGTGGTGATCTCGGAACCTGAGCTGATGCTGTCATCGCTGAAGCACTGCATTGAATAAATAGAATCCAAAGGTGAGGTATGGATATCATCGAAATTCTTCAAGTTTTGCAGTAAAGTTTGGAAAGTGTCAGCAAGCCACGCAGGATACAAAGTGAAATTTCGCCATCAATAAAATTCTCATATTTCCACAAGTGTCAGTGAGCTGTTGGGCCCATTGGCTCCCATGTTTTATTGGTAGATAAAACTGTGGGGTTGTCCGCTTTTTGCTCAAGTGCCTGGGCAACTTATGTGTACATATTCGGAGTCCATGTCCAAGATTCCATGTCTATAGAAGCGAGTTCACAGGAAATTGCTATATTCCAACGACAGGGATGAAATGTTAGGCAGGGCCACAGACTTCAGTAAACAAGCTCTGACGGCCACAGTTAAAAAAAATCAAACCAATCTCCTGCGCAGCATCTAAACTCAAGGTTTGCAGAGAGTGACACTTGAATGCTATGTGGCTGCACATTAGCGGCATTCCGAGGTTGCATAATTTTGCAGCCATGTTTTCAACAAAGGGATGTGAACAAGCAACACCAGCAACCCCCTTAATGGTGAGTGATAGGAGCAAGGGGTGGAGCAGACTCCACTGCTGTGGGAGAAGGACATTAACTTGCTGTTCAGCAGACTGCAGGTGATACAAGATGGCCCTGTGAACAGACAGCAAAGCAAAACACGACCAAGCAACAGATATCAGGAGTGCCACAAGCAGGTGGAGGTGTTGTGCTCCTGAAAATTGAGGAGCGCGGCTAAGAGTAGATCTCTGCAAGAGCAAATACCAGGTGCAACAGTCAGGACCATCTCCAGCTCCATCATGGTGCATGGATGAAAGTGCCATAAGGAGCCACAGCAGCACAAGCACTGAGCTGTGGAAAATGAGCAGAAAGGACACAGGGACTGGCTGTCTGCAATCCAAAGTTCAATACTTTGGGACCACAGTTCCAAAAAGGGTGTCGAACTCTTCAACAGAAGACCAGAGGTCGATCGCATTGCCATAGTGAAAACACATGACACAAGGTACACTCATATTCCTCTTGGAGCACGGAAACATGTCATAAGATCTCTGCACTCTATTGCTGCATGCTTCCGATAGGTCTTAGAGCTGCAAATCACAATGGTTCCAACTCGACAATCAGTGCCCATCTCAACCATTCGGTCGGGGGTTCCCCAGGCACTGCACAAAGATGAGCTGAGCAAGAAAAGAAACAGCAATAATATGTGAACTTGACACACACGGTACATTAGATGACGCACCTCTCCAAAATCCAGCTTGCGCACTGGGCCCGGCGAACTTGTATTGTTCACTGGAGGTTTGCGTGGTGAAGCCTCAAACCCAAAGGGCATTGGCGTTCTACAAGACCAGCCATTGGTAGTGGCTCTGCTTTCAAAGTCTGTAGTCCAGGGGCTGAATGCCCTCAGGCCATCATTTTGTCTTCCATACTTGCCCTTGGCTTGACGTTCATCAGTTGCACCCTTGACTATGTGCTGCAGGTTCACATGGCAGCCATCGCCTTCAGCAGGGTGGGCAAGCCCAGCCTCAGCTCCTGCGATCGCCAGCAATGGATCCTGGAGAGCAGCACCACCTGGAACATCTGCTGCTGCAGATTGGGCACGTGCAGCAGTTCCGCTACTCGTCTGTGGCAGCCTCGCTATGGCTGGGTTGCTGGATTTACCGTCTGAAAGGACCTGCCCATCAGTAGAGTGCCCCAGGCTCCCCAGCGACTCTTGCGTGGTCAATTGTATTGGGGACAACGGCCAGGGAACTTGCATGCCACCAGCAGCGGCATCCCCCTTTGGTTCACGATGGTGTGTTTTCCCCTCACATTGCATATCGGGGTTCCTGCTTGCTTTTCTGTTCTGGTTGTTGGCCCATGCACTGTACGCAGAACCTTTTGTCATCAGGGCAACGAATGGGATCTCCTCCCTGGCTATGTGGTGCTCGCTGGTGCCCAAGTATGAGTCTGGAAACAATGACTCTGCACAGACTGCTGCCTCTGTCATAAGCTTTGCAGCGCCTGGAATGCCTAGCAATGCTCCTTGGCCCCCAAAACTGATTGTTGGAGCCACATCTGGGCCTGCAGAGGAATGTCCATAGCAGAGGGGACCCCTTCCTGTCTCTGGTTCACGATGCCATTTTTCTTGGTCACCATAAAGAAGTGGTGCTGGCATGATCCTCACCCTGGCCCCCTCTGGTGCTTCACTCACCCTGTGAGCTTCCTCACCATAGCTGTGACAACTGAGCCAGGCTTCACCTCCAGAATCAAATTCAGCAATCGTCCGTATGTGATTCACGGGAGCAGTCAGGCAGTCTGGGTGCAGCTGGCTGTTTGCCGCTGTGTGGGACAGGCTAGAGGAGGAAGGCCCTCCGTTACAACAGCGCCCCAGGGACTCATGGGTGGTCAACTGCATTGGGGACGTCTGTGTTGGCGGAGGACTGGTGGCATTCTTCAGCTCACCAACTTTGGGTTCGCTGCTTGCATCCTGGGCTCCAATGGTGTCTATCTGTTCGTAATTCAAGCCACTCACCAGGCATTTTTCCCTTTGGACCTTGCCCACACACATCACTGCTGGCATCACTCCCCCCCTGGCTCCTTCTGGCTTGTGACTATTTCTGACAGGAGCTGTGACCTGGATTCCTTGTCCAGCTGCGGACAAGAGCTCAGTCCGGCTTGTGCTGACCTCGAAATCAGCATGCACAGCACCACACAACTGTAGCGCACTGCCCCCCATGATAAACCCTTCATGCTGGCCTGTGTCTCCAGCCATTGGATCCCACCCCTGACCATTCAGCTTATGACTTCCTTCCCCTTGTGCAGTGGCTGCACTGATCAACTCCGCACTCTCAACAGCCTTCTTGTGCACAGGAAGGTCACAGTGAGCTTTCTGTCCCTCCTGGGAGGATGTTGGCTTACCAAGTCTTGTTTTGAATCTGGGGTGAGTTGCATTAGCACCTGATTGCCTGTCCACAGAATGGCTGTCTGCACCCTGATCAGCAGATCTTTTCACTCCACGTTTCTTGGAAACTGTTAACTGACTTTGAACAGGCCCTGTGCACCAATTCTCCACTGGAGGCATGTTTTCCTGCGGATTGGGGGTCCCAAGTTCGCCATCCTCAAAGGCTGCAATGCTGCAGTTGCCATCCCTTGACGAGACTGCCAGATACTGCCCATCTGGCGACCAAGCTAGGTCAGTGATTTCAGCATGGTGAATGGAATCCAGCACGCACACTGGTTCTGCTTCCTGCAATAACGGGGTTTAAAACTTGGTAACTTCATCAATGTCATGCACCAAACAACTTAGCCACATGAGTTCAATAAGGAAGATAAAAAGGGTTCCCTTTCATGAGCAAAATACTCAAAGCTCTTGACATATGACAAGCGATGATGCACAAATCGTTGAGTGCAACAGGAAGGGAAGCAACAATGGACAGCACAGACCATTTTGGCAGAATAAACCAGGTGCAATGAGAAAAAAAATAGATCTCTGATGGGGCCTGTTGGTGTGCATACCTCTGTGCTATAAATTGCCACGCTATGCTCTGCAGCAGCAGCAAAGACGAGCTTGTAGGGTTGCGCAAAACCACAAGGAAATGCTCTGTCCTGGCTCTGTTTGCTGCCCTCATTTCGCTTGAAGAAAATGGGGCAGAACCGTATGGCTGAAAAAGGTTCCTGCAGGCCCAGCAGTTGGCCAGCAGGCATCGACCTTGCATACAGAAACGATTGCAAAAATTAAAGGATTACTTTACGTGCATATGTGCTGGATGTAAACAATTGCTGCAGATGGAGACTTTGCCACTGTATATGGCATAATGCAAGGCAAGACAACAGTGGCAGCAGTCTTGGAAACAAGTCACCAGCAGATGGCTGCAACAATGTTTACAATTGGTCCAGGTCAGAGGTGAGCGGTTGGCATAAAATTTCTCACCATTTTCCACGCCCATATATGTAAGCTGTATGCATGGTCCTGGAGGATTCATTGTGCACACCAGCAGGGAGCACCAAAAAGGAACCTGTGGCAAACAACACATGGACACTTCAAACAGAAGTCGATGTTTCCTTCAACAGTTGCCAGTTACCAAAGCAAAGGAGGGCTGCCAAATGCCCCACACAGCAAATCTGATGCACATCAGTTAGAATGATTTTTCAATCAGCGTCCACTCTATAAACTTCCTCTCCTGACCAAAGATGTCAACATTGAATTGGAAAGAGCATGTCATGTTGTCTTTTGCTGTCAAGCTGTAAGCTGGCCAAACTGCCCTGGCGACAAACCTAGCCAACATACCTTCTGGTGACCATGCTAGCCGCCTGAACAAGCTGGGCAGTGTGTCATCGTGAAACAGGAATGTGTTACATGCCTGCCCATCCTCATTGTTCATGCCTGCACAGCTGACGGTTTTCAGAAGATACAACTAAACAATATTCAAAAGGGGCAGAGCTTTTCAAAACTTCAGCAAAGGCACAACTAAATAATTTTCAAAATATTGCCCACAGGTTGTCCTATTGTGGCCCTGTTTCTTGTGTGCGATGGGTGTAAATTATGCAATTTCCCGATGTACAGCAGGATGTAACCTAATAGAACATGTATCCCAGTCACATTCGCCAAAGGGTATGTTGAGTTGACCTGAATCTAGGCCTTGCGTTTACCCCATTCGTCATCCAAACCTTCAGGGAAAAATGTACGAACAAAGAGGAGAAATTTTGAGCATAGAACTCATTGCTAAATATCGCTGAATGCAATTACGCAGTTGATGTCACAAGCTGCAAACATCGTGCCCTGAGGCAGGAACATTCAATATATACCCTGCATGCCATCAGCTTGTCATATTCATCAGTCATGCACACCCTCCCTTGCCAGGGTGGAAAATTCATTTGCTCTGTTTCTGCCCTATTTCCATCTCCTTTTCCATCTCTGTTGGCAACCTTCTTTTATGTGTTGCAACCCGTTTCTCAAGAAATCCTGTTGTGTGACCTGTTTTTTAATGCCTGTTTTCTGGGGGGTATTTACGGCTAGTTTGACATTCTTAGGTTTAAGTTCTGAAATTCCATGAGGGATTTTTATTATTGGCTTTTCATGGTCAATACAAAATAAGTTATAAATGCACATCTGCAGGCTTTTCTGAAATATGGGCAGTGAATTTCAGAAGGCTATGCCATAAATGCTGCCAAGAAGGGCATAAGTGCAAAACAAAAGCACTGCGGATATGCATGGATAAGAGTTATGAATGCCCAGAAACGGGCAGCAGTCACACATTCCACTCTATTTTCTGCACGAGTTAATGTCCTTCCACCTGCAGATGGTCTTTTGTATAGCAGCCTCTCTTGCATCCAGTGCCCTGCCGTCTTTGCTGCCGATGCCTTGGTCTGCTTCAACAATGGCGGCCTTCCATACACACGGCAAGTGCGATCTCCACTCTGGGATACCAGGAACTGGTTGGCAGGGTCCCACGCCACTCCTTGGATATAATGCTTGTGTCCATCGAGTCTAGCCTGTTCATATTCATATGAAATAGCAGTGAAGCAGGTTATCATGGAATGACCTGGAGTTGTGGCAAGGAAGGCTGCATGCTTTAATCGCAAGTGTGGCTGTGACTGCCAGGTGTACAGCACCACAGTTAACTAAATTCACCAAAGAATCAGCTGGTGAACTATAGGAGGTGCGCAGTGCAAGATTATCATTGGGGAATTTTTCAGCAGCAGCCCATTTTCTGCTAACCATGTGCAGGCAGCAAGCCCAGGTCTTTGAGCTGAAAGGCTCAGAAGGCACTTGTGGGGGCCTCTTGGTAACAGTGTTCGCTCAACAACCAGCAAGCCAGGAATGGATGGCAGAACCATTCTTGACAAACCAACGAACTGTTCCCAGCTGAACAGCAGTGACAAGCAGTGTAGTTGTTGGTGGCAGAAAAGAAACTGAACATCTGATGTCAGTGTGCAGCAAATTCAGTAACACTTACAGTGCTATCTAACGTGAACATTGCACATTGGCTAGCACTGCATGTGTCAGAGCTGTTAAATAGTCAGTCAAGAAATCCCATGGGCCACAGCTGACATGACAGAATTCGAAGCACCAATCACCTTCACTTTTGCCTGATCGACGTCCCAGACGATCATGATGTGCTCCACAGATGCAGAGGCCAAAGCAGTGGAATCGGAGGACCATGCAATGTCAAAGATGTCATCAAGATGACCCCTAACCAGAAGCCATATCCACTTCAGACATCATCCATCAATGTTCCAGTCATGCATCAGATTTACAAGTACTCCAACACGAAATGTGACCTGTATACTGGAAGACATGCAGGGAAAGCTCCTGCAAATACTGGAATACTTGCACCACATTCTAATCTCCCCTCAGGCCTCTTGCCATTCTCTGTGACAGAAAAGGGAACGGATTTGCACCTCAACACAGCAGAAGGCTTCCACAGTTTGCTTTTCCTGCTGTCATCGTGGTTGTCTTTGGCAGTTGCTTTCCAGATCAGGAGCTCCCCCTTATCACCCGCAGAAGCAAGCTTTTCGCCTGCATTGAGAAATGCAAAGCCAAGTCAGCCCACTTTGAGACTATCATGGAATCTGAAGAAAATAAGGAGGCAACGATGAATGGCCTCAAGGCCATTTTCCTGCACACTCAACGAGCAGACAGCTCGTGAGCTCCCAACAGCACAAGGTTGCCCCTCTGGCAAAGGCCTGGCGTGGAAGATTGCATGTTCTCAGTACGCTCAAAGCCCGGCGACAGGACAAGTGCTTGCGAGGAACAAGGACAGAGCGCAAAAGAACCCTCACCATTTGGTGAGAACCGAACGCAGTTCACGGGGCTTGCGTGCTGGTGCAGCTCCCCCATCAGCTTCACCGCAGGGATGCCATCGGCAGTCTGTTGGACCTGGAATGCCCGCACGCAAAAGTCGGTGTCGCGATATCAGCACACTCCCTTCGCACCACGACCTCAGTACGCGGCACAGCTACGCCACTTTGAGATAACTCGGGTCGCCCCTGGCCAGCGCGGCGTTCTGTGTTGCTCACAGTCGATTGCGTCCAGCTGTACAAAGGTATCAACCACCGGCACAGGAGTTCGCGGACTCAGAGAGAAGGGGTCCCTGGCTGGGAAGCACCTGAAGCGGCCGCTGCGTCAAAAAACGCAACGTCGCACGGTTCACGGACGCCCCTTACCTTCCACAACTGCTGGAGTTGACGCCGGCGAAGGTCCCAACGAAAAGGCACACCAAGGCAGGAAAGTCAGACTTCCGCAATTCACCGTTGCAGCACTTGCAACGTGCGAGCAGAGGGGAAGGTACGATGGCTGCACGCGTCGCACCCTGATGCAGTTGTCCCCCCCTCCCGTAGCAAGGCATCCAAATCGGTGGAAGTCAATGCTGTTAACGGGGCGGCCATCATGCCACGCGACTTGCAGCGTTCCAGCTTTCACCATGGCTCACGGGGCTTCAGAAGAAACGCAGCCGTTGTGAACGCACGGAAGGGCTGCACACGCAGGTGGTATGGAGGAAGGGGGACGGTGGCCGCAACGATTGCCAGATTGTAGATTCTGGCACGGGAAACCCCGGCACGAGTGCTGACAGGACACTTGGTTCTGTACTTCTTTGCCTTGAAACGTGTGTGGACGTTTCAAACGAACGTCAAAAGGTTACTATTTTTTTTGCGACAGTGAAATTGTTTTTTTTGCGACAGAGCTGCTCGTTATTGCCACAACGTTGTTCGTTTCTGCGACAATGCCTGAAGTGTTCTCTTCTGCAACTGTGGCCCTGTTGTTCTTTTTTGCGACAGTGGCACGGTGTAGTGTGTGACCAGCAGGTCGCCGCTTCGCTGCCCCACGGGGCACGCCGACGAGTGAAATGGGGTTTGCTGGCCTTGAGGCTTCCAGAGCCGCAGGCAGCCACAACACGGGAAGCAAGGCAGGCGAACCCACCAATGCACGGCGCAAAAGCAAGGTCAAAACCGATGTGTAGGTGCCGTGGCGAATCACCGGTGGCTCGGCGGGGAATGGGTGTGGCCTACGAAGGCGAAGAGGCCAAAACGGGGGAGGGGGGGGAGGGGGGGGAGGGCGGGCGGGTGGACGGGTGTTGGGTTTCCTGACGGACGGTTCGTCAAAGGGCCAGGGCCGCGGGCCTCTCCAGGAGGAACGGACCGGGGAGGCGTGAGATCGATCCGCGGCTGATCTCCGCCTCTGCGCGGCGAAGCGTGGTGCCTGCTTTGGCTCCTTGCAAGCGCCGACTGCTGCCACTCGTGGGTGCCCCGATTGGCACCCGCGGCTGGCACCAATCGGTGGCCATGAGGGGAAAGAATGGCGGGAGCGGGAGGCGACGGGCGGCCTCCCACTCCCGCCTTTTTGTGGCATCTTTTGCGCTCAACACTTGTGCGCCACGCAGGCCGTGGCTGCCTTTGGCATCCGCCCCTCATTGGCACCGAATAATGCCAC
Organism: Ostreobium quekettii; assembly: GCA_905146915.1. Lineage (NCBI taxonomy): Eukaryota > Viridiplantae > Chlorophyta > Ulvophyceae > Bryopsidales > Ostreobiaceae > Ostreobium > Ostreobium quekettii. The sequence goes on along the minus strand of CAJHUC010002669.1, from coordinate 12,970 downwards.
TCGTGGGTGCCAATCTAGGCACCCGCGGGTGGCTCCAATCGGTGGCCATGAGGGGCAAAAATGGCGGGTGTGGGAGGCGGCATTCGGCCTCCCACTCCCGCCGTTTTGTTGCATGTTCTGCGCCCAAGCGCTGGACATAAAATAGGCCGTAGTTCCCAGTTTGCAGTCAAGCCTTGTGGGCGCCGATTGCTACCACTCGCAGCTACCGATCAGGGCATCTGCGGGTGGCACTATTCGGTAATGACGAGGAGCATCAGCGTGGGAGTGGGAAACAACTTTCGGCCTTCCACTCCCGCTGTTTTTATGGGGTTTTGCAACACCGCATAATGACCACCGTTTCACTAGGCGGATCACTTATGCATTATGGTATGTGACTTGTATACATGTCAAGAAGATGATTTATATGCAAGACTTTCTGAATCTATAGAAAAAAGGAAAAATGTTTTATGATTCATAGAATTATTGTGGTGATGAGTTGGCATCATTGAAGTGTCGTATGGCTGGTTGTTGATGGATGATGGTCATTGTCATATCAAAAGAAGAGTTCTGTGGGTGCTAGAAAATTCGAATTGTTCGGTTGTGGGGGTTGTTGCCATTGTCAGCAAGGCTCTCCATTGTGGGAAGGGTGAACAAATATGTAAGCCCTAAGCGTTTTTTGTGTGGCGTGGCCTTGTGTCTGGGCGTGTGCCAACACTGTTGAAGCATCGGCGATCGTGGATCCGCGCTTCCCGTGTGCACTCCAAGGGGGCCGTTTGAATCGCATCAAGGGCCATTTCCTTCAACATGGTTTCGGAGCGTCGAAGCAGGTTCTGGGCCAGACGACGGTGGACAAAGTGCAGGCAAGCCCCAAGAGCTGCTTGGGGCAATTTGCACATTGATCGACTCGGAATTCGGTCAGCGATTGGCTAGAGTGTTGGAAGGGTAGAGTTGGAGACTTTGCAATTGAGCGAGATCTATGATTGGTGAAACGCGATTGAAGTCTGCGAGATGGTGGGGTACAGCACAGCAACGTCTCTAGGACAGCTTGAGGCTGTTTGGACAATGATTGACCCGTCGCTCGGCGGCCATCGCCCAATTCGGCGAACGGGCGCAAGTGTTGCACACCCTATTGGGTGCACCCCAGGATCTACCCACGAGGGGCACGCGGAGAGCGAGCGGGGAACTCAATCAGAATGTTACATTGGAAGCGTGAACCACAGTTATAATCAGGTGTTCATTTACTATAAACAACAACTAATCAAATTATAGACACACTACTCCCCTAGTGTATCTAGTAAACCCAAATCTCACCCCACTATTGCAGTACAACAAAATGAAGTGAAATCTCCAGTAAGACTGGATCCACCAGAATTCACAACATCACTTCCCCCCATAAGAAAGTGGCTGTCCCGAGACACGGAGCAAGTGAAGTAAAGAAAAACCCGACGAAACCCATGATATACAAAGGCCAAACAGAAACAAGGCCCCTGGCACCAACGATGTGCTCATGTACGGCCGGTACGGTGGCTCAGTTGCAACCTATAGATCCCAGTCCGGTTCGGCACGCCGAACGCGATTACCCCCAAGACGTAAGACCCCATCACCAATTGTAACCATCCCACCGTATCAACGACCGGCACTCGGAACTCCCCGGTGACACCATCACTTGTTCTGTTTTCCTTTTGTTTTCCAGGACTGCTTTGGCTCAGATGCAGCGACCCGGCGCAGGTAATCCTCTAGGAGGGAGGAAGCATTACGGAGATGCGATTCAGGCTCCCAGGAAGCCTCAATCACCGGATGACCTTTCCAGAGGACCTGATAGAGGCGCCGGGCTCCTGTGCCTTTATGCCTCAGAATTTATGCCTCCACCTCATACTCCTCCTCTCCATCAACCAATATCGGGGGAGGTGGCTTCTCCACCCGTGCGAACCTCTCTGAATGGATATGTCTCCGCAAGTTGGAGACATGGAAGACTGGATGAATCTTCCAACCTGAGGGAAGACGCAACTCGTAAGCCACCGAAGAAATCACTCTAACTACCGGAAAGGGACCGACCCAACGTCGTCTGATTTTTGACGGAAGATACTGGTCGATACTCAGTTTCCGCGTGGCTAGTAATACCTCATCACCAACCTCATAACTCTCATCCCGACGCGACTTATTCACCTGATATTGAGCACGGCGTTGCGCGTGGGCAAGGTTGGCTTGTGCTTCCTCCAGGGCAGTCTTCATCCGTTCCACCATCTGTTGTACAACTTCTACTCGGGAGGTTCCATATCCTTGTAATATCGATGTAGGCAAAATTGGATGATCTCCCGAGTTAAGGAAAAATGGTGAATAACCCGTGGCCACATTTTCAGCGTTGTTCGCGGCAAATTCTGCTAACGGCAATTGCTTCACCCAATGTTGTGGATCTCGTTCAACATACGGTCGTAGGAAGTTTTCCAGCGTTTGTATAGCCCTTTCACTCTGGCCATCCGTCTGAGGATGAAACGCTGTACTGAACCGGAGATCAGTGCCCAGTAGAGGTGGCCACTCAAAGGTGCCATCCGGTCCGTTAAATCCGGTTCGTTAATTGTTATAAGCTGTCCGTTAAATTTCGTTAAAGAAAAAGGGAGAAAAATTCAGAAAAAATGAAAAAAACCAAAAAAAATCGAAAAAAAACCCAAAAAATCACAACAACTGCGGCTAGTTGAAAATCTAGTATGCATAGGTTGAAATAAAATACAAACGTACTCTCTAATAGCGAATTCCATAAACTATAAGTATGACTAAAAGCCAAAAATCCCCAAAAAGTCTAAAAATCCACTAATTTTTGGTTAATTTTTGTCTTTTTTTGTTATTTTCCGTTAATTAACAGAAAATTAACGGAAATTAACCTCTGTCCGCTATTAACGGATCCGGGTGGCCACCTCTAGTGCCCAGTAGGTCAAACAGACCTTTCCAGAATTTACTGGTAAATCTCGGATCTCGGTCAGATATTATAACCTCCGGTAGACTGTGTAGACGGAAGACATGGTCAACAAACAACCGGGCATATTCCATGGCTGTTACTTCTTTTCTGCATAGGGCAAAGTGAACCATTTTGGTGTAACGGTTCACAAATACTGCTATAGCAGTATAGCCGTCCGATTCTGGTAAGTCAGTGACCAGATCGGTTGTCACCTGAGCCCATTTCCTTGATGGAATTTCCAAGGGCTGCAGAAGACCGGCTTTGACCCTGTTATCCGACTTCATCTGCTGACAGGTCGGACAACTCCTGACGTATGAAGTAACATCTCCTCTGAGTCCATGCCAATGGAATTGCCTGTCCACTTGTTCCAACGTCCTGCGTATGCCCACGTGTCTAGCAGTGGGACTATCGTGGCATTCCCTCAATATGTTCTGACACAAGGACGCGGGTACAACGATCTTCACTTGACCATACTTCTTTATCCCGATCAATCTACTGGGTATCAACAAGCAGTCATCCGCTCTTTGACTTTGCCGTAAAGTACTCAACACTGTCCCCAGACGTGGATCTGCCTCATATGCTGTTATCCATCTGTGGCACTCCTCCTGATCCATCTCCATGTGAACTGTCACGGTAAAGAGGGAACCGGTATTCTCTGTCTCGTGTTCCGCCGGTTCCACTATACTCCTCTGACTCCTACTCAGAGCATCAGCGATAATGTTTGCTTTCCCAGGATGGTACTTGATCATGGGATTGATCGACTGGAACAACCCCAATCGCATCCACCTGGTCTGCACCCGGGTAAGCACTAGCTGGTCCATAATGCGGTTTAACGTTTGGTGGTCGGTCAGAATGACCACCCCGCCAGGACAGCCCTCCACATAATGTCACCAGCTCTGTAAGCAGTACGCCATTGCAGCCAATTTGCATTCATGAGCCGAATACCTCTATTCCGTTGGCTTGAGTCGTCTACTCAGAAACGCGACTGGTCTCAAGCCATCTCCCTAATCCTGTAACAATGCACCTCCCGCACCTGTGCCCGAGGCATCGGTGAAAATCGTATACGGGAGTTTAGGATCTGGGAAAATCAGAATTAGTGCACAACAAAAAGCCTCTTTCATGGCAGCAAACGCGTTTTTCTGATATGGGCCCCATTGCCATGTGGCGTGGTTGTCGGCTCGATCCGCGGGCGATGTGCCCGCCGCGGCGCCCAATCCGGCCGGAATGGCCTCCTCCGCCGAATGACGGCGGGCGGTCCGGGGCGCTCGTTCCTTCGGGGTGCGCAGTGTGGGCCCAGTCCTGCGATTCGCCGGGCATGGGGCGGCAGTGCGCGCAATGGGTGCGCGACGCCGGTGCGGCCTGCGGGTGCAGCCGCGCGGAGGCAAGTGGTCAGCAAGAGTTACAACTGGTCGGGCATCGGGGTCACCCTTTGGCGTGCCCCGCATCACGTGACAATGCAGCCAACGTCACCGTATCGATAGTATCTCATCCCCCAGTACGGTTGTGGAGGCGTCCCTAAGTACTGTAACTTCTAGTAACTATATCTCCACTACCGCTAACCCAAATGGAGTGATTCAAGAACCTATGGGGTCCTAGTAAGCTCTACTAAGAGATGAGATTGTTCTTTACTATTCATTGTACCTCCCAGATACCCATAATCAAAGAAACACACTACCCCCTGTGCTTTACACCACAGTACTCCCCCCTGGGGGTAGTTTCGCCCTCGAAACGTCAGGCTAACCAATGGCCTTAATTGTCCTCTACTGGTCTGTCCCTCTTGATCATTTTCTTGAGCTCCTCCTGGTAGGTAAAGTTCTCTTCAGGAGTCCAAGTGGCATCATCCAATGAATAGTCCTTCCAAAGGACCAAATACTCCTTCTGCCGCTTGGTACTGGGACCGGTCCACCGCCAACGCAGTAATCTCTCAACGTCGTATGGCTCATCATCCTCAGGCTCGATCTCCTCCACCTGACCAGATGTAGTGGGTTGCGTCCATGAACTGGTCCTGAAAGGAAGCAACAAGCTGACGTGGAACACATTGCGTATCTTCCACGTACTCGGAAGATCAAGTTCGTAGGCCACCTGTCCCACTCGACGGACAATAAAGAATGGGCCAACGAACCTCTTCTTCAGCTTACGGATCGGTGCATTCTTCAAGTTGAGGTGCTCTGTTGAGAGCAGCACCTGATCCCCACTACTAAACCGCTGTTCCCTTCTCTTCTGGTCGGCTTGTGCCTTCATGCGATCTTGAGCCCGGTTCAGAAATTTAACCGCCGTTGAGAAATTCCTCTTCATCCGCTCTATGAACTGGTTGACTCCCTCAATGAGAGTAGAGTCACTGTCGCGGATGAGGTCTGCCGGAGTACACGGATGGAAGCCGTAGTTCAAGTAAAACGGCGTGTACCCGGTCGCCTGCGTTGGACTGTTGTTGATCACAAACTCGACGGTGGACAACAGTCGCTCCCAGCTCGATCCATCCTGCCCGGCGTGTAGAGTGCAGCGTAAAACCATCTCCACCACCCTGTTCATCGCCTCTGTTTGACCGTCTGTCTGTGGGTGGTAGGCGCTGGACATCCTCAATGAACTTCCCAGAATGTTCCACAGCTCGCGCAAGAACTTGGACACAAAGCGTGGGTCTCGATCACTCACAATAGAATGAGGGATTCCATGCAACTTTCCCACAGTGGTCCAGTAGAGTCGGGCTGTGTCAGCAGCTGTGATAGTCTGCTTGACAGGCGCCAGATGCACCATCTTCGTTGCCCGATCTACCACTGTGAGTATCCCGTCGTTCCCAGTCTCTGACTTTGGTAGACCCATGATGAAATCCAAGCTGACATCGGCCCACTTCTGTTCTGGGAGTTTTAATGGCTGCAACAGTCCAGCGGGGACACGGTGGACAGCCTTCTCCTGCTGGCAAACTGGGCACCCCATCACAAAGTCCCGAATATCCAGGGTGTGCTCAGGCCAGTAGAAGGTCTTCTGGATGTTCTTTAATGTTTTATGGTAGCCCAGATGTCCTGCATAAGGGACCTCGTGTAGTTCCCTCATGATCTGCTTCTTGATGTCTGGAACATCTGGCACCACCAGCCGCCACTGTGTCTTCCCGGTTTTACCGCTGTCTCTCAACTCCAACAATCCTCCTGTAATCCGGAAGGATCGATCTCCAATTGTCAACGCATTGTCCTGGGCAGATTCCAGTTGGGAAATGATATCTGCCCAGCGTGTATCCTCTTGAATACCCTTTTTGATCCCCTCTCTCATGCTTCTCGCCAATGAAATGCGGGACCTGGCGACAAAAAGTGAAGGTCCCAACTCGTCCTCTTGACCCGCGGCTTGGGTCACCTCCGGTCTGCTCTTTGCGAAAACTCGATCCAATTTACGTTGGATCCCGTCGTCAGACTTGTCCTCTCCAAGTAACAACCTTTTGACCAATGACTCTTCTTCCTCTCGGACGTGGACCATCTCCTTCACGTCCCTTAGACTTCTGCGTGAGAGGAAGTCTGCGGGGTTTTTCTTCCCTGGTATATGGACCAGGTCACAATCGTACCCCTGAAGAACCTGAACCCACTTCCAAATCCGCCTGTTCACTGAAGGCTGATTGGCCAGGTTCTTTAACGAGTCATGGTCGGTCTGGACGGTGAAGTGGCGACTGGCAAGGTAGTGCCGCCACTTCCCCACGGACCACACGATCCCCAACAGCTCCCGCTCGTATGCACTGTATCTTGTTTCAGCAGGATTTAGCTTCCTGCTCTCATAGCAGATTGGCTGTAATCCAGAGCCAAAATCCTGCTGCAAGATTGCACCAACCGACACCTCTGATGCATCTGTGGTGACGGTGAATTCCTTCTCAAAGTCGGGTAGTTGGAGAACCGGGGCGGTGACCATGGCCTTCTTAAGCCCGTTGAACGTTTTTTCCTCTTGGTCACCCCAGACCCAAGGTACATTCTTCTTTGTGAGATCCGTCATTGGGGCTGCGATCTCACTAAACCATCGGATGAACTTTCGGTAAAAGCTGCAGAAAGACCTCACGTCTGTGACGGTCTCCGGCGTCGGCCAATCCAGAATAGCCTTGACCTTTGACAGCGACGGCTTGATACCGTCCTTCCCAACGTCAAAGCCAAGGTACTCTACTTCGATTCTGAAGAAGTCGCACTTTGGGAGTCGCCCGAAAAACTTCTCCGACCGAAGTCTGTCCAGTACCGCCTTTATGTGCCGTAAATGCTCTTCCTTGGTACGACTATATATCAAAATGTCATCCAGGAAGACAAGCACAAAATTGTCAAGGCCATCTCTGAGTAGATGGTTCATAATGCGCTGAAATGTGGCCGGCGCATTGCATAGCCCAAAGGGCATGACCGTATACTCAAATGAACCGTATCTCGACACGAAGGCAGTCTTGTGGATATCAGCCTCCTTCACCCGTATCTGGTGATATCCTGAGGCCAAATCGATTTTGGTAAAGTACTGCGCTCTGTGGAGGCGATCCATGAGTTCATCCACTTTCGGGAGAGGATACCGGTTCTTGGTAGTGATTTTATTCAAGGCCCGATAATCGATGCAGAGCCGCCACTTGCCATCCTTCTTTGGAATGAATAGCACTGGCGCTCCATACGGGCTTGTGCTGGGCCGAATCCACCCCTGGTCAAGGAGATTGTTAATCTGGCGTTTGAGCTCATCCAACTCAGCCACACTCAGCCTGTATGGGCTTTTGTGAGGTGGCGGTTCTCCTGACGCCGTCTCAATCTCATGGTCCACTATTCTCTTGGGTGGTGGTCCATAGGGTAGCTTGTCCGGGAATACATCTTTATACTCCTCCAGGATTCCTTTCAGTTCATCCCGGACAGCTGGTTCGGCTTCGTGCACCTTTTTATGAATCACTTCCGTGATCGATACCTCGGTTTTTACAGGCCCGGTTTCCTTCATAACCCGGCGCCTCTCTCCCTCAGTTTGGCCCTTTGCTACACCGGCCTTGGCCTTGCTCTTTTTCGTTTTCTCCTTTGGCGGAACTGTAGGCCGCAAAAGACACAGGAACATCGGAAGGTCACTCTTGTTTGCCCTTTTAGCCGCTTGGCGCATAGAGATGAAATCAATTTTAGGGCGTATAGGCTGGCTGACTACTCGTCCAGCCACCTTGACCTTCTTCCTGTGCACGCCTTTGGATTTTTCCAGAGTATTCGAGGTTTCATTTGGCAAAATTGAAGGTACCCCCCCCTGGGGAGACTCAACCGCCCTCGGTGAGTCATGACCGGTCGATATACGACGATCCGGCATGTGTGACCACTCGCGCACCGATGAAGGTGGTTCCCAAAACGATGGGGAACACAACCGAGCGTATGAATCACCCCTCATAATATTGGGGTTGGAGGCATCCTTTCCAAGAGAGTGGAAAGTATGCTGAAGACCAGACAACCCACGGTCAACAATGTTACACGAGGCAACGTCAGGTGCCTTAATTCCTTGTACCACCTCCAATCCATAACCGTGTCTGAGTACCAAGGAATTCGTTCTCCAATCGATCAACGGGTTGACTGTGTCCAACCAATCTCGACCGAGAATGACCTGGATGCCCTCCATCATAGGCACCGCAGTGAAAGACACCCTGCTGGCCGTACGTCCGATACATACCAGCACATCAGGTGCAATGCCGGTCGACACTACGGTATCGCCGTTGGCTAACTCCAATGAGGAGTATGCACCTATGAAATCCAGTGGTGGGCGAGTTTTTAACTGCTCACTCACAAAAGAGCGAGTGGCACCCGAATCCACCAGTGCAGACACACGTGTGTCATTTATCACTACTCTTACAATCAGGAGCAAGTGATCCTGACCTGTAGACCCCGAGCCTGATCCGCTCGCAGCATTGGGTGCTACAGGAGCTTCACTCCTCTGAATCCAGCACTGGGGGCTCCCGCCATGTCTGACAGGAACTCATCTGCCTTTTCAGGCACCCCAACATTCTGTGCTTTCCCTGAAGCTACTTTCCCCTCAGTATGGCGGTTGCGGCGTCGACGCCTCCGTTCCACCCTGCGCCTCCACTTCCTCGACTTCTGTTGGCGCTTTTGTTGCCACTTACTGGGGTACACCGCGCAAATTTTCCAGGCTCTCTGGCATGCCTGAACTAGATGTCCCGGACGCTTTCCTGACTGGCCAGAGCGGGGGCCAGACAGTCTCCCTGCCGCAACTGCTGGGAAGCGTCCATCCAACACGGCGGATTGCTGTTCCGCCTCCCGATCCATCTGATCGGCCATGGTCCGTAATGCTTTGCTGGTGGCCATTACAGCCACCCTGGGCTTCCTCTGAATTCTGCCACATCCACTCTGGCCAGACTCTCTAGACTGGTATCCCGGGTGGAAATGTGGATCAGTCGATAGAGAGGGATGTGGTCTTCCAGCTTGCCCATACCCGCTATGAGATCCGTTTCTATGATGATGTTGTGGAGTTTGATCTTTTCTTCCCCCAATTCTGCCATCGTTTCCTGCATTTTTCCTTCGTCTGCTTTTCTTCCTCTGTTGGTCGCTGTCAGCCTTGCCACTGAACGCATCTTCCATGCATGCGACCAAAATTTCTGCCTCGGCTAGAGTCTTAGGGGCAGCCTTGAGAACCTCAAAACGAAAAGGCTCCCGTAAGCCATGGATCCATGCGTGCAGGGCCGTTTTCTCATCGACTCCATGGACCCTATATAGCAAGGATTTTGTTCGTGCCATATATGCACACGAATTTTCCCCCTTTTTCTGTGACAACTTGAGGAGCTTGGTCCTGGCGCGACTCTCCCTGATAGGGGTATCAAACTGCGCCCTCAACATCCTCTTCAACTCCTCAAGTGACTCTGGCCTTTTATTTCCACGTGAGATACACTCTGCGTCCCACCAAACTCGTGCATCACCCGCCAGCAACAATATAACATAGACGATCGCCTGCTGCTCAGTACATGCCACTGCATCCAAATAATCATCCACCGTACTGAGCCATGACACAAAGTCCTGTCCTCGCTCTCCAGTAAACACCGGTGGCTCACGTGGCCGGATATGAACTGCGAATGACGAGGACACACAGTCCTGTCCGTGCTCTCCAGTAAACACTGGTGGCCCACATGGCCCGATACGAACTGTGCATGGCGAAGGCAGACAGTCCTGTCCGTGCTCTCCAGGATACACTGGTGGCCCATGTGGCCTGATACGAAATGTGCTCGGCACGGCTGTGTGGTCAGGCAATGCCTGTGTACGCGGCTGAGAAAATGTCCACTGACTCCGCATATCTGGCGAATCATGCTGGGTACTGGTACCTGCCTGTGCCCCTGATACGATACGATCTGCATACTGCTCCATGGATAAAATACCAGTATGTAGAGGGGACTGAGGCCGTAGCTGTGCATCATCAGCTGCCTCGGATACAGATACACAAGTCACTGCTGCAGGGTGAGACACAGAGAGAGCAGCCTCAGGACCCATAGCCTCCTCCATCTCCGACCACATAAATGCCAATGGATCCCATCTCTCCGCCATAACTGCTCGCTCACGCAAAAACAGCAGAAGTGCAGAATACAATAATGAATGCAGGAAGAATCCCCAATAATCCCGGCAAAACTGATGAAGACTGAATGATAACTGACTGAGAACTAATGGTGCTGATACTGATACTGATGTAGTCGGTAGTCTGACCGCACGGAGGTCCAACCCTGGGTATATCCCAGAGCGTAGTCCCTGATGTCGCTCAGAGAAGCCCCAGGATCCACCAAATGACGTCTCCAAGTCAGTTGGGTACTATACTTCCCCAACCAACAAGGTGCCAAGTGGCTTCACCACAACAGTTCCAGAACAGCCCTTTACAACCAGTTTCTTCCTAGGTTAGCAATAGGGAATTTAAGAATACTCAAAGAGTACTTTACTCACCCCTCTAAAGAGAGGCTTCTCTGCCACACCCCCGGGAATGCCACCAGTTGATCAGAAACTGAACCTTTCCTGTCCCCCTTGCCTGGGGAGGACTTCCCGGGGAACGGCCACACAACTGCCTCACGTCCCGGCCCGCTCGAAGCCCCTCCGCCACACCTCGCCCGGATGGCAGCTCGGGGGCACTGGTCTAGGCTAGGAACAGTAGAAGTGTCTGCGCAGCACTATAGGCCGCTTACCGCCCCCGTCGCCAGCGACAGTACCAAGAGTTTCCGACCGGCCGCCTGCTATAAGGTGCAAGCAAGCCGGTCCGTGTCCCGTCTACCCACTTCTACTAGCACCCCCCTAACAACTGTGGGGCGGCCGCCGGCTTCAACCTGGGGTCAGCCTTTTTTCTGGATAAGGTACTGTTGCCACCAGGCGGGCCTATAACCCTTCACAGTTGTCTAGGCTGGTTAGGTACAGTCCATGACTTTCAGCCCTTCGCCCCCCGACCTCCTGGCCAAGTGCCCTAATGGAGTGGGACGGCCCCCAAACTATCACTGGCCCGTTCGGAGGGCCCTGGGCCTAGTGCACTGGCACCCTACTGGCCTCTGTAGGTCAGGCTCTGGTGTTCGGGCACCCTACTGAGCCTCTTGGGGAGCTGTCGTACTCCGCAATAGATGGTAGGGCGGACGTAGGGGTTGTCAGCTCCAGTCGCTGGGAACTGCTCTCCACCCGCCGAGAGGCAATCAACCCCCTCAGCTACTCCGGTAGAGTCCTCTAGGAAGCTGCTCTCCACCTGCTGAGGGGCAAACAATCCCCCCAGCTACTCCAGTCGAGTCGCTGGCAGCTGCTCTCCACCCGTTGAGAGGTTTCGCGGACCCCTCAACTACTCCAATGTCGAAGTAGAGAACCGCTGTCCACCAGCCGAGAGGGTCTATGGACCTCTCAGCTGCTCCTGACGCAAGCAAAAACTTCCAGGTAGGCTCCCTGGAGTGGGGAACCACCTTCCTCCCGGATCCATCACGGTGCAGAGTCACAGGACGAGGCACTGTTCACTTGCAGGGCCTGGCGGGTCGCTACTCAGCGCCCCCCCCCTCGGAGGTCGCTACTACTCGGGAACCCCCCCGCCGGCAGTACACGGCGCGGGCGAATTCCCACAGCTTCCCCCCGTCACGTCACTCGGAGGGGTCCAGTCACGCCTGCGTCGACCCCCGCGACCCCGGGTGCTGCCTCCACCCGTTCACTCCGCTCACTGCGCCCCTCCACGGGCCTGGTGCCCGCCGGCCTGTGTCCCCCGCCGCCGATTCACCGCGCGGGTCCGCGGATCACAACCCCCGCCGCCGGGCCCGGATGCCCCGCGCAAGCGGCGGCCTCCGATTCCCCGATCCGGCGGTCAATTCACGCGGAATGCGCCCCCCGCCGTCGGGCTCGACGCGCGGATTCCCAAGCCAACGCCCCCCGCCGTCGGGCTAGGCGCGAGAAGCAGCAGAACACGCCCCCCTCCTTAGGGCCAGGCGTTCGGTCCGGTTCGGATTCCCCCGCCGATTCAGGCGGCGCCGCGAGGCGTCCACCTGGCCGGCCTCTCTCCTTGGATCTCTCGCGAATGGGGGGCCCTCCCGCCGGCGGGCCGGGTCCCCTCGGCTCTCATGCGCCGCGTGACGCGCTTCCGTCCTCCGCGTCCGCCGGCTCCGAAACCACTGGCGTGGTTGTCGGCTCGATCCGCGGGCGATGTGCCCGCCGCGGCGCCCAATCCGGCCGGAATGGCCTCCTCCGCCGAATGACGGCGGGCGGGCCGGGGCGCTCGTTCCTTCGGGGTGCGCAGTGTGGGCCCAGTCCTGCGATTCGCCGGGCGCGGGGCGGCAGTGCGCGCAATGGGTGCGCGACGCCGGTGTGGCCTGCGGGTGCAGCCGCGCGGAGGCAAGTGGTCAGCAAGAGTTACAACAAGTTGGGCATCGGGGCCACCCTTTGGCGTGCCCCGCATCACGTGACAATGCAGCCAACGTCACCGTATCGATAGTATCTCATCCCCCAGTACGGTTGTGGAGGCGTCCCTAAGTACTGTAACTTCTAGTAACTATATCTCCACTACCGCTAACCCAAATGGAGTGATTCAAGAACCTATGGGTTCCTAGTAAGCTCTACTAAGAGATGAGATTATTCTTTACTA
>CAJHUC010002668.1:0-59091 GCA_905146915.1 Ostreobium quekettii | reverse complement strand
CGCATGTGTCTCATTAACTCCACTAACAAATTATTTAATTTCTTATGGTGTGGGATGCAGCCAATATTGAAGATGGCAGGGGCATGCATCTCAATTGAGTGACACGAGATAAACATACTACAAATGACGCCAAAACCATTCATTGAGCAGTTTTTGATAAGATAAGCTAACTATCTAAGCAACTTTGATGAGAACATCATTGTAGGTAAAACACTAATTACATGCATGTTGCATCAGAAGAAGAAGAGCTGTCATCACGCACTCCAGGCTCGATACACTAAAGGAACTAAGTGCTACAATATACCTCCCTTATTTAACCCGCAACTGTACCCACTTGTACAACATGTCTTACCCCAAAATGTCCCTAATTGCAGCGCCCAAGCGTGCATCAAGTTTAGACATTTTTGGATAGAGTTATCATAGATATGGAGTTTCAACTATAGATACATAAGGTTTACAATTCTATTTTCTTTTGTGTGGGGCTTTGAAGGCCAACATGGATTTTCCTGCCCTTTGCCACTACCACAATGGCAAAGGACATCAATCCCAATAAAAAGAAGCAAACTTAATATATCACTACTTCCGCAAGACAACATAATTCCAGGAAAATGCACACAGGATATCCAACATCATAACAATATTACCAAATAATACATTTATCAAGAAGCAAGTGGATGAGCTTTTAGGCCGGAACCCCTGGCTCCCCTCCAATGAAGCGAAGAACTCAGGGGTAAAGGGCCAACATAGGCAATATAATAGCATGCTAAATCCTGCCTCTATTATGAACAACACATGCACAATAAAACTTTTTCCTAAGCATCAAGCCAATTCAAGAATGAGAAGGCAAACCAGGAGAAGAGCCCTTACAAGAGTTCAAGTATAAGCACTTGTTCTTGGTCTGTATTGCAAAGAGTTGCACCATCGGCTTGGTGGGTAGGCGGGCCATCAACAACACAAGGCAATAAAAATAAGCCAATTTGTGTCAATCAATCGAGGCTCAGTTGGCGAACTTCAATATTTGGGAGGATTGGATTATTGCGACAAGCTTCTTCAAGATCTTTGCAATCCTTTTCATTATCTTGGTAGCAAGCAATTATGCATCTATGTTTGTATATATGGGGGAGAGGGGGGGTTTGCACTCCACTCTTGCTTTTGTTTGTGAATTGTCCTTCTTCTTTAGGGTCCATCAGTGCGCCATCAGTGGGTTTGGGCAATCCATGAGTGTGTGCATTGTCTTGTTCACAGGTGGTAGTCTACCTTTTTACCTAGTCTACATTTTGGGGGGCGGCCTTACTATGGAACTCATCAATGTTATGGCTAAATTGCCAAGGATCTTCTTGGCAACTACTTCTATTGTGTGTCTCCCATTTTGCAAGCCTTCAAGTACTACTATTGTGATCATGGTTGAGAATGAACTGGAAGAACATTGTTCTCAAGAATGGAGAGTATTGGGAAGACTAGTATATTGACATTGTAGTGCTTTTTCTACTACTACATTCTCTTAGTACTTTGGCTCAGAGCACACAGAAACTTGAAAATTCTGTAGTTCAAGCAAAGTACTGCAACAATATATGGATGTCTTTGGGAAAGACCAAGGTTGGGGATTGTGCATGAGGGCTGCCTATGGGTGCACACCTACTTGCATAATGTAGCACCCATTTATCTATCTTCCAAGATCAACTAGTGTGTTGTATCCTAACAAAATCTCCATACTTGGAATTTGTAGATTATATTATTGTGTTGTGTTGTTTTAAGGGAATGGGGTGGCTTCTTGTAAGGCAGCAACCCTTTTTGGCCGGACGGGACACAACCCATTTCTCCATTCGAGTCGGGGGCCGGTCGAGTGAGAACTTGGCAGCAATTTTGATTACAGACTGGTTTGGTGTCCCCGTATATATACCTGCCGTCCCAAAGCATCCCAAGGGTCATGCCAAAATAGTGGCGTGGTTTTCGGTTCGATGCGGGCGATGGCGCCCGCCAAGGCGCCCAATGAGGCCGCGGGGCCTCCTCCGCCGGATTGCCGGCGGGCTTTCCGGGGCGCTCGTGTCTTCGGGTACGCAGCGTGGGCCCAGGCCGCAGGGATGGCCGGGCGCGGGGCGGCTGTGCGCGCGGTGGGTGCGCGGCGCCGTGCGGCTTGCGGGTGCAGCCGCTGGGAGGCGCGAGACAGGGGAAACAACGGTTACAGTACTGCGTCTGGTGGTCACCCTTTTGGGGCGGTCACCAGCGCGTGTCATGTGACAATGCAGCGCACCGTATCGTATCATGTCCAGCGATAGTATCTCATCCCCCAATACGGTCCAGGAGAGGGCCCTAAAGTACTGGATATTCAACTAGCCATATCTCCTCAACCACTAAGCCAATTGGGGTGGTTCAAAAACCTATGGACTCCCAACAGAGTCTACTTTCCCATGAGATACCTTAACCACTGTCGATTTCACTTCCTAGCTCCCATATAGAGAAACATTAACTACCCCCTGTAGTTTACACCACAAATAGGGTGAGTCACCCTAATTCTGGCATACCCGCCAAGTTTGAAATTTGAATTTTTGTCCCTTGTCCTTCTGTCCCACCGACCCATTGTTCCCCGAGACCCCATTCCCACCATGCTGACCAACATGGTGGTTCCTCCTAGTACTTCCCCATTGTTCTTGATATTCAGAAAACATCCGAGCTGCCATTTCTAATAAGCTCTATTCCCTCTTAAGTACTGACCCTGGTTTCTCTAATATGCAATGCTCCCGTAAGGGTCCCTATTATACAATGTGCGGTGCCTTACCTGCCAGCGAGTATTTCCTATTGTACAATGCTATCTTGGGAACGGCCAATGGCTTGCAATAGGAAGGGATAACATGGGGACATGGGAACAATATGGATATTGTTGTGCTCTAAAACTACCCACCGTATAGTTCGGTCCGAGTGTGGGACCATATCAATGTTGCACACAAAGAGCGTAACTGATATGAATAGGATGTGGGTGTGGGGTTCCTGCCCTCTTTGAGCCGCGGACCCGCCTCGCCGGGCACCTAGGTCCTTACAGGGCACCTAGGCGGGACCACCCCTCCTACTCCCGTATCCTAATATGGATAAAGGTTACATTGGGTGAGGAATAGTACGTGCCTTGGGCAGGGCGTCCCCCACACCAAGGGCCATTAGTAGGACGTCTCCCACATCAGGCTGGTGCGCGTAACATTCGTCCCCCTCAGGGAGAGGGGCGTCCTCGTCCCAGTATAAGTGAATACGGGAGCAGAAACATTGTATGTATGTTGGTGGAACTGGCTGTGCGATTTGCCACATGCCCAGTTAACAAAACACAACACACAAAACAGTTTTGGATGAAGAGAAAGAGTGGTTGTTTTACATGACCGTCCCGGCCTTTACAACCCTCATTAAAACTCTTCCTCAGCCAAGTGGCTGGAAATGTTTGACCTCCCGGCCTTTCATCGGCGACCGCGATGCCGAGTACCACCAAAAGCCCACGCCGGTACAGATCGGCCCGGTGCGGCACCCCGCCGTCGCCCACGTCCGCGTGCACGCTCAGGCGCACGGGGAAATGGCACGTAGGGGTCGGCGGTCTCCAATCTCTCCCCGTTGAGGATCGCGACGGACATGGCGTTCATGTGTCCAAACTGTGACCTTGCACGGGGGGCAGTATACCCAGTGTTTTTCTGGGCCCAGCGCAAGAGAACCTGTCAAAAGCATAAGCACACATGAGCATGTTTCAGTATGTACATCCCGTACTTCATGCAGTTTGCATTCGCATCACAGGTGTTCTGCCATTTTCAAATGCTTGAACCAATTCCTGTGCATTTGCAACTGACTTTGCTGATTCCCAGCTGTTATGCTCATGTCCATATCCCAGCCATTTGACAAGGTACTCAACATAGTTTTTGCGTCTCCCACGCTTTTTAATCCTTTTATCAAGGATACGTTCAACTTCATACTCCAGTTCACCTTCGATCTCGATAGGTACTGGGGGTGGCTGTACTCTGCCACTTGCCTTATAAGGCTTAATCTTCGATACATGAAATACTGGATGTATCCTATGCATGCTTTCCGGGAGTTCTAGTCGATATGCGACAGAACCTATCCGGTCGAGGATGGTGAAGGGCCCAATCCACCTCGGTAATAGTTTTCGAGTTCCAGGGTGTTTGAGAGTAATATGCTGTGTCGAAAGGAGGACGTCATCTCCTTTACTAAGCGACACCTCTCTTCGATGGCGGTCAGCATGCTTTGACTGCCTATCTCGTGCTTTCTCTAAGCACGCCCTGGCCTCTTTCAGCGCTGATTGGACACGGTGATCAAATCGTGTCACTGCTGGTAATCCCTCCACGAGGGGTGTACCAGACTGCCTCAAATAAGGCTGCTGCGCCCTTTCAATGGCCACTGCCAAGCCGCGGGCATTCGGATTGTCATAGCCCTTTAATGGCTTCCGAATTTGCACACCAAGAGCTAAGGGACTCTTTGGGTGCCTCCCGTAATTCAGATAGAACGGGGTTTCTTGGGTGGAACTGTTTTTCGAGTTGTTCATTGCAAACTCGGCCATGGCTAACAGTTCATCCCACGCGTCATGGTCAGAACGCGTATAACTGCGTAAGTAATCCTCCAGAACCCGATTCATGACTTCGGTCTGGCCATCCGTCTGTGGATGGTACGCAGTGCTCATGTTGAGCTGGATCTTCCACCTCTCGGCCAGGTACCGGTAAAACCTGGAAGTGAACCGAACGTCTCTGTCGGACACTATCTGAGAGGGGAGGCCGTGGTGCCTTATCACATTCTGCACCAACAGGTCAGCTGCTCCTTCTGCGGAGAGCTCGGTGGTCGTAGCTGCGAGGCGGACCATTTTGGTCAGTCTATCGACGAACACGACGATAGCATCATGACCTCCCTTAGTTTTTGGCAGTTGTGTAATGAAGTCCATAGACAACTCTGTCCATGGCTCCTCAAGAATGCCCAGTGGCTGTAATAAGCCTGGGGTCTTATGACGAGGGTACTTAACCTGTTGACAAACCAGGCAAGTATCGACGTACTGGTGTACTTCTCGTCGCATTCCTGGCCACCAGTAATGCCGCTGGACCAAGTCCAGGGTCTTAGCTTGACCAAAGTGCCCAACACTTGGATGGTCATGAGCCAACTGGCAGATCTCAGTCCGCAGACTAGGAGACTCAGGGATATACACCTGAGTGCCTCGCAGCCACAACCCGTCTGTACAGCGCATATCTTGCTGCTGTCTAACAGACGCAAGCTGGGGATCCTTGCCATAGGCCTGACGGATCCTGGAGGCTAGATCTTTGGCCTCTACCGTTTCAGTTGCCTCTTTTTGGCTGCCCCGCTTATGTTTTACTCTTAAGCCACATACAACTAGTTGACTTTTCCTCTTAGCCTCCTGCTCATCGGGCGATGGAGGAATGCGAGAGAGTGGATCAGCCACATTCTTTCGCCCTGGGCGGTATTCCCAGTCAAAGTCAAACTGTTGTAAGATTTCTGACCACCTGGCCTGTCTGCGGCTCAGTTGTGGTTGTGACTTAAGGTAGGTCAACGGACAGTGGTCCGTTACCAGTTTGAAGCATGTTCCTTCAAGGTAACATCTCCACAACTGGACAGCATGGACCGAAGCTAAAGCTTCCTGGTCTGTCACGCTGTAGTTCAACTCCGCTGGGAGGAACTTTCGACTCGCATAACAAATAGGGTGATTGTCCTGCATCGGGACCGCCCCCACAGCAGTTTGTGAGGCATCGGCGATGACCTCAAATGGTCTCTCAGGATCTGGCATTTTGAGCAAAGGAGCCGTGGTCAAACACTCCTTGATGTGCTCAAATGTTGACTGACATTTCGACGTCCACTCCCACTTGCCATTCTGTTTGGTCAAGTCTGTCAATGGAGTCGCCATTTTCGAATAGCCCTGAATGAACTTTCGAAAGTAATTTGCCAGTCCGAGGAACTGCTGTACGTGCTTCACGCACTGAGGTACAGGCCAGTTCTTCACCTTCTCAATCCCTTCGGGATCTGGGCGAATTCCTTCTTGAGACATGATGTGTCCCAGGTAGGAGATCTCCTCCTTATTGAACTGACACTTGTGCATTCGACAATATAACTTTTGCTGTCGTAACACTTCTAACACCTGCCGAAGGTGTTGTATGTGTTCCTCAGCAGTTCGGCTAAACACCAAGATATCGTCCAAGTAAACTAGGACGTGTTTGCCAAGTTGATCACCAAATATATGGTGCATCGTCTGCTGGAATATCGCAGGGGCATTCGCAAGTCCAAAGGGAAGTACTTTGAACTCGTACAAGCCCAATGGCGTAACAAACGCCGTTTTGGCACAATCTGCCTTATCGATCCGTAATTGGTAGTACCCCCGCTGCAAGTCAATAGCCGAGAACACCTTGGCTCCTTGCAGTTGATCCAATAGGGTATCTATTCTCGGGATCGGCCACTTATTCTTGATAGTGGCTTTGTTCCATGCCCGGTAATCAATACACATTCGGAGGCTGCCATCTGGCTTAGGAACGAAAAGTACAGGGGCCCCAAAGGGACTACTGCTTTCCGTAATCAGACCTTTCCTCAACAGGTAATCCACCTGTGATTGGATCTCCTCCATTTCCTTCGGGCTATACCGGAAAGCTGGTCGCTTAACCGGTTTGGTCCCTTCCTCCAATGGGATAGTTAATGACACTCCTCTGTCTGGAGGTAATCCCTCAGGGAGTTCATCGGGGAACAGATCTTTATACTCCTCCAAGAGGGCTGTGATCTGTGCTGGTGGAACAGCATAAGTTGTGGTCTCCCGGCCTGATGTGGCCAAAGGGCCTGGTGCGTCCCCCTCAGGGAGGTCGCCGACCCGGCGAACCAAAACCAAGCGCAATGGAGAACCACGCTGGTAGGCTCGACGAGCAAAAACCAGCGAACACAAATGACCCAACCGGCGGGCCGGTAAGGAAGGAGAAACAGTGGAACGGGGAGTACTACGAAGAGTAATCTCACGTCCACGAGAAACGACACGGATATGACCACGACGATAGTCAATGACACCGGCATGCTCATAGAGCCAATTGTCGCCAAGGATAATGTCATAATCGTCAGAAAGGTCAATGACCAGGCAACGGACTGTGTCCTTGTAGCCTTGAATGGTCAAGGGGACATCGACAACCCCCAAAGATGGGAGGGATGTCCCATCCGCTAAAAACACTTCACTTTCCATGTGAGGATCATCCACACGT
Organism: Ostreobium quekettii; assembly: GCA_905146915.1. Lineage (NCBI taxonomy): Eukaryota > Viridiplantae > Chlorophyta > Ulvophyceae > Bryopsidales > Ostreobiaceae > Ostreobium > Ostreobium quekettii. The sequence continues at coordinate 51,877 of CAJHUC010002668.1, read as the reverse complement.
GGAGGTGTGGAGAACTCCGTGGGATCCACAATACGTCGCGTCGCACGTGCCATACGGCGAAGGCGATTAATGCGACGAAGTTGTCGATTAGACAGTGCATGTGGCGAACGGGGCTTTAAGCCTAACCGACGACAACACGTCGGGTTGATGTACGCGGTGCCAGTCGCCCCGGTATCAAAGAGAATTGAGGCGGGCTGGTGCCCGACCTGGCCGGTAAACGTTAAACGAGGCTGGTCTTGTGAGACCCCTCTGATGTGGTGTTCCGCTGAACCCACAAAGGGTTGGTAATATACGTTCACAGGCCAAGGAATGCCAGGCATTTCCTTGCGACCAGGACGATCATTCTGCGGTTGTGTAAACAACCGGGTACCCTTTGGGTAATGTACCAGAATGCGCAAGGTGCGCAACCGGGGATCGTCCGTAAACGTTCGCCATGCAGGCAGTAATATACATGCGCCTACTTGTGTAGGAGCTTTAGCTCTTGCAGCAAAGTAATGGTCCAAGAAGGACACTGCCTTTTGGAAAGGTGGATTAATCCACGCAAATTCATGAGCGAGTGGTTTCCGTAGGAAACTGTCGGCTCGTGAGCAATATCGTTCGCAAAGTGCATTATCCCCATTGGGGTTGGCACATGCATCGAGTGTGAAACGATATGCAATCAGTGATTGAATGTGCTGAAAATGCGTGGGATGCAACATGCGATCAGAACGATCGAGGTCACTGCGAGGACCCTTTTTGGTCCTGTCCGGCTGCGCCGGTGTGTGAGACAATTTCATCACACGATTCACAGCAATTTGTGCATCTCGCACTTTCGGAACAGGAATCACCGGTGCTGCATTCATGCGCACATCCATCGGTGCAGTTCGCAGTTTCACACTGGTGATATTATGCTTTCACATTGCCAAACACAGTTTGGTGGAAGCATGTAACGCTGACACGTGTTTGCGAGCGGGACTCACCGGCATCTGCGGGAGTACTCCACGCCCTTCGCATTCGCGAGGATGGTCAGCTGAGTAGGGCTTGAAGCACTTATAACAGCGTCCAGCCCGCTTCAGGACTTCCAACGTTGTGTCGCGTAATTGCGCACTGTTGGTGACCATTTTTTCTTCCATTGGGTCGCGGATGTCGGCCAGCGGCTCGTAGTTCTGCTCCCCATGCGAAGCCTGCGACTGCATTTTCATAGCAACACGAGAACCTTTGTAAGTCGTCCCTCCTTGACCTCTCGGTCTGTTATTCAAAACTGGTTTGCCACGGCGATCCACTTTCAATGCGTGGTATTTTTGAATAACTCTGTTAGGAGCAAGACGATTACTCGTGTGCGGTTTGCCATCCCGGCTTTCATTTTGACGAGAGCCATATGCCTTGTATTCTTGGTCATATGTTGGTCCCACTTTATATAAATACGCCCTCAGGCTGGCATAAGTGGTCCATTGCTCATCATCTTTATTTAAGAGGCATTTCCTCTTAATATCTGGACGGAGTCCAGTATACAATGCATGCAACTTGGAAAAATCATCAAGTTCGTTCTCACACTTGAGAAACATTTGTTCCAAGAGCTGCATATATTTGATTGTATCGGGACCCGAGGTCCCTGCCCTTGTAAAGGCTGCTATTTCCGACCAAATTTCGAAGTCGGAACATTTATGATCATAAAGTGTCTCCATGCCATACTTAAACTGTTCCCATGACAGTTGAAAGTCTGGCTGTGAGAGCACTTCTGCATCAATTGTTATCCCCCATATGTGTCCCAACTGGGCTAGTAGGCCATGTTTCACTGACTCTTCAAGAGTGTTCAGTGCTATCCACCCCCATTGTGTCCGGGGTGCCATAGTGGTTTTGAAATACATGATGATTTCTTGTAACCACTTGGTTAAGGCCTGTTTATCTTCATTCCATTTTGGGGGTTTCATGCCTTGACTGTTCATCTTAGGCATGTTCATGCTCACCTGAGCTTCCCTTCCGGGTTCGTAATAAACTGGCGCATATGGAATCTCTTGCGCCGCTGCCAAATAGGCTTGACCGGTATAACCCGGCCCTTGGGGATTGTACCCCTCCGGAGGCGGTGGAGGCCCCATTTCCGCCCGATGTGGCTCAGTAGCCTGATCAACCTCCAGCCCAAACAGAAATTCCTCATGTGGAGGTTCCTGGGTCTGGAAATGACTGGGCGGGTACTCGTACACCCTCTCGTAACCTCCCGATCCGGATGGATGGGATGATCCACTGTAAGCGGGTGTTGAGTATTCCTCTTGTCTTGGGGCGATCTCCGCTTGCGGTACCCTTCCGGGTTGGTATGCCCTCCCGGGCTGTGCCGCCATCCCTGGCTGATAATACCGAACTGGCGGATACACAGCTGACTCCGGCGCAAATGGAGACATCTCCTGCAGCCTTTGAATCTTTTGCTGCGTCGTTTGCACAGGAGGCTGTGATGTCCGCTGTCCAGCCTGCCCCATTGTATAAGGCCGCACCGGCTGTCTTGGCGCCATTTCTGGCTGAGCCGCTGGACGAGCCGGTGTGGAGGGACCTGCCTGCATCGATGGTCCCGGGGGCATTTGCACTGATCCCTCTTCAGGGACTTTTCGGCCAGTTCTCTGGATGGCCTGCCATTCCATGGCTGCTTCTTGACCCTCTGGCATATATATCCCCAGTGCCGTCTGCTGCGCATCAAAGAGGCCATGCAGCTTCCCGGGTATACGTTGGAGGGCGTCCCTTGGGACTTGGGCCCTGTACGGGGCATGGCCTCCACGGGGATGATAATACCCCTTAAAGTATACCCCTCCATGAGGGTCATGAAAGGCACCCAGCGTATCCCAAAAGCCCCTCGTGTCTTGTATGACAGGGGCACGCATCACAGGGGTAGGCTTTGCAGCCTCGTGCGGCACCTTGGCACGTCCACGTTGATCGGCCGCCATTTGCTGGGCGCGGCGTTCCTGGTATCCAGGCCCCGGTTTCGCCGGTTTGTAGGCAATTTCCTGCCATCCATGAGAAATCTGCTTTGCTTCTTGAAGCTGCAGAAATGCTGCATAATCCTCATCTCCCATGATGGAGCGCAGCTGTGCAGCTTTTTCTGCATCCGTTTTCGCTTTCTGCAAAGCAGCTTCCTGTCTCTGCAGGATCTCATAGGTCTCCCGTCTTTCCCGGGGAATTGGACTGGCAGGTTCACTTGCTGAACCGAGATACACAATCTCATCGTTACCAGCAGAATCACCAACTTCTGCACGGTTATGCATCTGTGTATTCTTCACAACAGGTCGCAGCAAAGACAGTTCAACAGGATGATTACCTGAAACTGGCCTTCGCGGGCCTTTGGATTCCTCCTTTGCCTTTCTAGGCTGTACTCTCGCCTCTGCAGGCGGGTCTTTTGCCTTATCAGGCTGTTCTTTCGCCTTTGCTTCTCCAAGCGGGATCTCCCTCTCCGGCATCCTTTGCACCTTAGGACCGCTGGTTACCACAGCCGATGGCGATGCCGGCTCCGGTTGGATAGGGACAAAGCGGGCAGGGTGGTTTACACCACTGTCACTGCCGCTACTGTCCTGCTGGTCTGCCCAGCGGGTGGAGGTCCCCTCCTTGGCAATGCGGGCAAAGGCCTTAGCCTGCTCGGCCGGGTCCAGCTCATCGACCTTGGGCTGTACCTCCAGGCGCTGCACCTTTTGGCTGCCTCCTGCGGAGAAAAACCGCTTGATCTCAGCCTTGCGCTGGCGTTTGTGAGCTCGCTTACGCTCATACTTTTTAGGATTCAATTGACGATCCCGCTCACGTCGCAGCGCTTTCAACTCTCTCCGCTGTTTGGCCTTTCTGGCCTTTTGCTCATCCAGTTTCTTGGCACGAGCAAAACGATCTCGGTTACGAATCCGTCGTCTCTCCTTCTCCATTCTATGCACTTGTGCACGGGTTGACATATCACCCGGCAAAGGAGAGGCACATGATGAGAACGACAATTCCGAGATCTCCTCCCACCGCTCGTGGGGATCATTAGGGTCTGGTCTCTCTGGACTTCCCTCGCTCAAGTCCCATGGTTCCGGGATATGCCTGAGCGCAAAGGCCATCTTTTCTGGCCAATTTGGGTCCTCTTTGGCAATTTGATCTGCCATTCCAGGACCATACCACCTTTGTATTCTAACCAGTCTGGCGGTGGTTAACCTTTCTCCAAACTGGTCGGCGGCCATCCGCCATCCTTCATCAAGCTCATCGACGAGATCACTGTGGAACTTTGTCCACATTGCACGGCACGGTGGTTGCCGGCTATATGGATCTCGAGTGTCTGGAACGAACTCCAGCACCCTTGAGCTTTCACCCGGCCCCCATTCTGGTAGCGCAGGCCTCCGAGGGCTCCAGTTATGGCCTCCCGGCCTTGGCGGACTTTTTCCGCAAACAGCTTGAGCACTTTCTGTGAGCGACTCATCTCCAGTCCCGTCCGATCCACTAGGTGTTCTCACATACACCTGGGATTTGAGCCGTAGCTCCGGGATCTTGACCTTCCGACCTTGCATTCTCTCAACTCGCCCTAAGGCTTTGGCCTCCCGGCCTTGATATGGAGATTTCTCACTTTCCATCGGCCGCTCACCTGGCGATGGACTCTTCCGCTTGGGGCGCTGCTTGCCAGCAACCTTCCAGTCTTCCTCTGGAATGGTTGGCATGGGCAGCTCCGACGGGCTGGGGGCCCTCACAGCTGGCACCACCTGTTGGGCGCTTCTCTCTTCTGCCTCCTGGGCCCGCTGCTTTTGCTTCAGGAGGCGGTCACTCAACGCCTTGACCTGGTCTTCGGCGGAGGTTTTGGCTGCTTGTGCCTCGCGGCTCTGCTGCTTCGCCTTCTTCATGGCCAGCTCTTTCTCTCGAGCTTCTTTCTTGGCCTTGTTGACGGCGATCTCCAGCGAGGCGATCCTCTCGGTGGTCTCTTCATCCCGCTTCGCTCTCGCCTTCTCGGCCGCGGTATCTGCCATCTTTTGCAGGAGCTCTCTGATACCAGGGATCTTCAGCAACGTCGCCGCCGCCTCAGCGTCCTGGTCTTGCTCCTGTGTCTTCTCCGCCGCCGGCGGGGTATCCACTTCTTCCATCGGCTCATCTTCTGCTGCGGGTGCCGATGTGGCTGTGGAGGGTCCAGCCATGTCCTCCCGGACTGTTACGCCTCCTGGCCCATCCCGGGCTTGTTCAGTTCCTTGCCCATCCCGGGCTGTTTCGATCGCCTGCCCATCCCGGGCTTGTCCTTCCCCCTGCCCATCCCGGGCTTGTCCTTCCCCCTGCCCATCCCGGGCTTGTTCCTCCGATTCCTCAGCCTCCATGGAGGAGGCCGGGGAAGGGCTCCGGCGTCTTGTGCTCTCGCGCGCTCCCAGGTGGAAGCGTGGCCGCCACCCTCAGGCGGCTCCAAAACCAAATGATACGAATAGGATGTGGGTGTGGGGTTCCTGCCCTCTTTGAGCCGCGGACCCGCCTCGCCGGGCACCTAGGTCCTTACAGGGCACCTAGGCGGGACCACCCCTCCTACTCCCGTATCCTAATATGGATAAAGGTTACATTGGGTGAGGAATAGTACGTGCCTTGGGTAGGGCGTCCCCCACACCAAGGGCCATTAGTAGGACGTCTCCCACATCAGGCTGGTGCGCGTAACAGTAACCAAACTGATATACAATAATAGGCACAATATTGCAACAATATTGCAAAGCACGCTGACCAAAATGCAATCGAGTTGGGGTATTTGGCGCTATTGTATTATGATCATAGTGCCTAATTGCAATTTGGAATGGCTTTTGCTGCCAACCTCCATTACACTGCCCACCTTCCTGACTAGTTGAGCACTAACACACCATTACATCCTTCAAACATTCATCAAGTTCAATCCATGCTGTGCATATGTAAAAAAACAAACAAACCACAAATTGACATAGCGCTTTTGACTAAGCGCCCGTCGACCTCGTTGACCTGGTTTAGAGCCTTTTTGCAATAATGCATTGTGTGCCATCATATATATGACCATGCCTCTAGACTGTGTGAGAGGGTGTACTTGTTGCGCGGCAGCGCGCAACAGGGGGTGAGAGAGCCTTCTAGTGCGGGCGCTCAAAGGCCATTAAGCCGAGACCCAACACCGGACCCCAAGTATTACGTACTTGGGGCCACACCCGAGCGCCGGTATCTGGGGGTACCCCAGGTACCGATGGCCACCGCCCTAGTACCGGTGTAGCAACTCTAACCCCTACACTATCGTAACCGTAGCCCTATTGGGCTGGTTATCGTAGGGGGTTGTCGATACCCCCGGGTACCGGTTAGTACGGTACAGTACCCGAAATCACCGGCTATTTAACATGCTATAAATGGTTATTTCTTTGCAATTCCTTGCCACTATTGTGACATGTCCAACAAAAGATAGGAAAACCATATATGTTATTGTGGCTTTTGTCAACATATACACTTTGTGAATAATTGATAATTATTGCATGTTGAATGCAGTGGTTGATTGCTATTGCATACTCATTGTACATCTATTTGTTTTGATGTTTAAGGATCTGTCACCAATCGTTGCCTCTTGCTCTAAGTTGTGTGCTTTTGACATGGCATGGCCTTCAGAGGATACCAAATCATGCATTATATTGCATAAATAAGTCCTAAAAGTTTTCCTTAATGTATGGACGCTTAATGAGTGACACATTTTTTGTTGCGATCACAAGTGCATACTCCACATTATTACGCACCTTTTACCTGGGTCTATAAAACAACCTAACGCATTTGCGTTTGGGTATTTGTATATAGTATATGCTGGTTTTGACCAATTTTCAATAGTTTGTGCATACTCTAGGGTGATCCCATTGGGTCAGTGTAGACGTCTATCTTCTTGCACACCACTAAGGTACCCACCAAAAAGATAAACACTGACCGGCAGATGTTTGAAGGATCCTCTATCATAGCACAAGGATATATGCCAAAGAATATGCACAGGGAAGAGCAGAGCCTCATGGCTTGAGACGGCAATCACTTGTTCGAAAATGGGACCGTCAATGCCAACTTGCCCATTCATTTGCTATGAGGGCGTGGACCAAATCCTAGCACCATAAACATTTTTTTTACCTTCATTGGCAATGTTTAAGGCTTTCCCTTCGGACACCATGACATGGTGATAGTATGTTTTTATGCGCTTGCCGATGTTGGCATGGCCAAGCTACACACACAGGTTCACAAAAATTTGGCATTGTGGGAATACGAGAAAGCGCCAAGATAAGCTTTGGTCGGTTGTGGATTCTCCACATTCTTAGAGTATTGGCTCAATGTTGATACTCACAGACAATATTATTTGCAATATGGGTTTTATTGCAGTCGTTCAGGCAAGAGTCGTTTGAGTGGAGCAATGGCCAAACTTGGTAAGATCGTTGTGGAGCATCTGAGGGCAAGGGAAGTTTTGGCGTTGTAGATGGACGCCTGTGTCTTTGTTGCAAGTGGCATTGTGTTAATTACTAAATGGCGATGGATTGGGTGGATTCTTCCGCAAAATTCGGTTGCACATTGTTGCATACTTCCAATCTTCAATGGTTGCAATTTGATTCTCTCAGGATATTTGTGTGACTTATCGTGCACTTGGAATAGCCTCTTGGAAGAGGCTTTGATAATGTATCAATACATTGTTTTTAACTAACCCAAAGGGCGAAGATGATCAATTGATCATCTTCACCCTTTGGGCTAGTTAGAAGCAATTGGATTGTATGCTATTCATATTGCGTTTAATGCCTATCTTCGTTAATCCTTTGGCTTGTCGGGACATATTCTATAACTAGTTTTGTCCACTACATGGTGCGATTGTTGATGGAGATTGATGCCATGAGCTATTGCACTCAATGCATTGATAAAGGGTATGGTGGTTATTTGCATGTATGAGGAGAGATCGGCAAATCATATTGAGACATGGGGAAAAGGGATGTTGTTAAAATCATAATGCAATCTCATTTTGACAACGTCCACTACATTTGTGGGGGATTCAGTGCTTAAACGCATAACCAAACTATGCAAAACAAGTCGTTTTGGATAGTGAGGGTTCTGTGTCTTCACAAAGAACCTACACATACAGTGGTTGCAAAACTCTTGAATAGGACGCACTATTGATTGTGCACCATTAAGCAAGAGAGCTTTCTATTCCATCTTAAGATTTCAACATTTGCATTTTGCTTGTCTCCAAACACGAGTACCCAGAGTTGTCATTTTGCTGTAGAAGGAAATTCGAAAGCCCACCAATGGACAACCTATCTGGAAACAGGGTTGCCAAGCTAGCTTAGACATGTATCTGTGGCAAGAGATGCCGGGCTTTTTGCTAAATGATGGACTAGGCATAATGGTGGGTGCATCAGAATGGCTGTTTGCGAGTGTAGAGAATCTTGTAAAGGGGAGAGCAAACGCACCTTTTTCCATTGTTCCCATCGCCAAATGACGTTGCTGTTGCTGGAAGTATCACCATTTTGTTGCGCCGTTATACCGTTTGCCATGGCCCTGGGTGGGTGGGGTGCGTGGGGTGGAAGGAGTTCGTTGTACCAATGAGTCATGGTTAATGAAGTGCTAATTATCAAGTTCTACAAATCGATTGTTGCACTTGGGGCCCATTGCACGGATGTGTGTATGAAGCTAACTATTTTGGTAATGGGTTTCCTCCAAAGGCAACATTAGGCGAGTTGTGTGGATGATTCGAATTGGTAGCAATTTGATTTAAACCGGTTCTTGGCCCCTCTAGTACCTTGGATCAGCCAGATTATAAAGTTTCCAAGGTCATTTAATTTGGCGCCATTGCTTTTGGTGGTTTTGGTAGGGCTGAGCACGTGGGTGAATGTGTCCGGGTGAATTAAGGAGACCGGTAAGATGGAAATTGATGTTGACAACTCAGAAAAGTGCTCCATGTGCATAGAAGTTCACGTTGGATGGCCACTGCCTCTTCCCACCCATGTTAAGGATCTGATATCCCATCAAGGATGCGGTTGTCTCAATTCCTGTTGTTGCCAATACTAATGAGAATACAGTGCACACAATTGTGGAATGAAGTGTACAAGCAAGCCAATACGTTGGTGTTCCATTCCCATTGACGGATCGATGTGAACCGTTTGGAGCCTCTGCGAACCTTTTGGATCTGTCAAGGAAAGGGTGTATTCAAAGCGTCTGTCGAGAAAAGACCTTCTACCAGGCAAGGTTCAGGCGGCGCTCAAGAAGATCGGGTTTATATCAAAGCCGCAAAGCGGTTGTGGGGCTTGAGGTCCACTATCGTTGGAATATTGATGACCTTGCTCTATTAGCTACAATGTTGGAGGTTGAAGACAACTGAATCCATGAACATTGTGCATATTCATACACATTTGTGGTATTTGCTTCTGATAGCATTGTCCATTGCCATGCATGCTCCCCGTAGAGCATAGAAAGTACACAATAGAAAGCAAGCCAACATTTGACATTGTGCAACAACGCCACCAAAACTGGGAGCCCGGATGGGCCCACATGAGAGTCTTGCATGTGCAATCTGATTGTGGAAAAGTACATGAGGCCCTGGAAACTTTTACATCATTGGAAGGTGACATCTCTCTCTTTCCACCCACCTCACTGTTTATTGTTTTGGGTGGGATGGGTCAATATGGAAGAAGCTCATATCTTTCGCGTTGTGTTGCTATCGATATTCTTTTGTTCTTGGCTCAATTTAGTTATCTTCTCACGCAAATTTCGGACACCATTGCCTTCGGCAAATTTCCTCGTGGCATAAAACATGGAAAGTTTTAAAGGAAGATGCTATGTCAATTTCGTTATGCTTAGCATGAATTTGACGTTAAGCTCAGAACCCACCCCCCACCGCGGGTGATATTGTGCTCGATATGTGGACCAACAATGTGCTCTCCTGTTTTGTGCCGTGTGTTGTTCCGAGGCTCCCTCATATAGTGCCTACAATATTGGTGAAACAGGAGGGGTTTCGCCTCATTAATTTGTAATGCCATCTTACCACCCCCCACCCCCTCACACCACCTCACACCCCTTGTGTTGTGTGCTCATCTTTGCTTCGGAGGCTTTATATCATCTTTTGATAGCATGGAAAAGGGCCTTGCATACACTTGCCTAGGCGGGGCTGCCCTTTGTATGGCCTATTTGTCTTTCTCTCTCATAAAAAATGTTAGCCACCCACCCACCCCAGCCACCCCACTCCCGTAGCGTCAATCCTTATGTCAAAGCCAGGATGATTCAGCATTATTACATAATGGTGTAGTGCCATTTTTTTTTGAATAAAGAAAAACAACCAAAACTACAGCAATTTTAGTGGGCTAAAAATTGAGATGCAAAATGCCATAGCAAATGATAGGGGGCAGTTTTGAAATCTGCCAATCGAGATTTTACAGGGGTTTTTGTGAAGACTGAAAGCTAAAGGGAAGTTTTGACACAAGTCATACGTTTATTACCGCTTTTCAGCAATATTATGTATCTTCCAACCTTATGTCAATTTTGTTATAATTGGATAATCTCTTAGTGTCCCAGGTTTGCCCCCCACCCCACTCACCCACCCACCATCAAAATGATGTTAAGCGTAACAATTTCAGTATAGTGTGTTCCCTAACGTTGTTGTACAACTTCCATTCACAGCCGCCAGCTATACGAGATTATGTGTCAGTTCTCATGTTCATTGAATTGGAATAAAAACCTCTCATGCAGAGACATGTCTGTACTGGCCCAATTTCTAATGGGCTGCTATCCAACAAACCAATATCTACACCGTTTCCACCTCTTCGATGACTCACAATGCACATGGTGTCATTATCCTAAAGATAACAGGAACCATGCACTTTTTACTATACCCGTTTCGCTCTTCTACTGCAACAACCAATGGTGGGATTTGTTACTTGACAGACATGATGATTTAGTTTTATCTTCCAGACCGGGACGACCTTTCTTGGCCCAGTTTCAGCAGGCTGTTCGACGGGCATGTACTCAACATTCAGATTTTTGTTCGCATTGACGGGGTCATGATCAATGCTGGAAGTCAGACAAGGCAGCAAACACGGGATATGTCAGGACATTTCCATACATTCTGGGACATTTGGGACATGACCTGGCGAACTCTTTCTCTCGTTCCTGACATTTCTCCTTTGATGGTTTAAGACTCCCCAGAATGGATATTGAAAGCTGACCGAACATTGATGCTTTCTTTCCATCTTATTGTCTGGGACCCTACATCGGCTCCTGCTAGACAAGGATCCCATTGTGCTTTACGATTTGCGGGGAAGCTCCTTGCTTAGATCAGCATGTAATACATTGGAATTCAAATAAAAAGGTTGTTGTAGAACAGCTTTCCTGGCAGCATACTCGGGCCATTCCACGCTGCAGATCATCGGAAATGGTGCGCATCTAAATGCTCGGGCATCACTGGTCCCCTGCCTGAGTTCCAAGTTACAATGTGTAATGTTACTTCCTCCCCCCTCCCTGGCTCCCCCCAAAAAAACAAAGAGAAAAGACTTCTCCATGTTGCCATACAGCCCACAATGTTGCACTGTAATCACCCAGTGCACAGGGAAGGATGAGCTCATGCCCTGTGCATTCTCCTCTGAAACTGACGTCTTGTGCTCGGCCGCCACCCCAAAACGTCGCATTCCCACACATGAGCCACAATCCGCCAACAGAACTCAGATGAACAAAGGTGAATTCGAACGAACTCAGATATCAGCCCAGAATGAGACGAGTTATAAGCGCACTGCACAGGATGAAGGCAAGCTGGTGACCTCGTCAACCCGAGCCAAGACACACAAATGCGAGAGCTCCCATGCACACTAAAGGCATCCTCCGAGAGGGGCAACTGCATTGCGGGAGGGCACTGCTTGCAATGTCTATGCGGCGGCATGGCCTTCGACGCTGACAGCTCGCACCATTGCAGCTCTGGTTCATCCGTCTTCACTGGCTGAGAAACAGTGGGACAAACACTCTGGGCACACCACGGATGGGGCGTGACCCGTAAAGTCGAAGCCTTTGTGCAAATGGATCCAAATTAATGGAAAACTCTCTGGTTCATCCATCGACTATCAGATGGTTTTACTATCCGCCGCTTCTTGGGAACATCTGACGGTCGTACAAGCTCCGCATGCGCCAGTAGTGCTGTCGGACGGCGCTCTCGTTGAACGGCCGTCCGATGTGTCGAAAGTAGTTGGCACAGTAATCCACGTACCTGGGCGCACAGTCAACAAACGAGTCACGCATGAGAGGGAGCGCCAGGGAATGGAGGTGCTGGTGGGTTTCTGGCAACAGTGCTCTCCGCCAGCAAAGAGCCGCTGACGTTGCATCCATCGAAGCCAGGTCGGGGGCCCTTGGGTCATGCGTGACCGCCTGTCAGGATGTCGAGAATCCTGACACTCGCACACATCACAAGCGGGAAACACAGCGCTTCGTTTTCTGTTGATGAATAGCCGCCCACTCCAATACTCTGTGTATTGATATGGCGATCCATGTGTACCGCAAGATAAGCAAAATATGTGCTTTCATCCAGAACAATTTTCACCCACGCCTTAGGTTATGCACTGCATTGAGCTTCACCGTCTGCCGCTGTCGACTGAGAGGGCGCCAGGTGAACACAAGGGTGGGGGGGAGGGGACAGCTGCCAAGGTGCATATCCGCCGTGCATGCTGCTAACCAACTGAGGGGCTAAGTGCAATCTGCACGAGCGGACTTTTGCACGTAGCTATGCACCCGCTACAGGGAGATTATCAACCTTTATGAGCCACACCCAGACATCTGTTTTCTTCTGAAAGCCTTGGGATAGAAGCGGACTTCCATTGGGTCACGTGCCACCCATTCTGGGCATTCAGCCCTGCAGCAAGCGACCTGGCGGTGGAATGTTTGCATCCCTACGTTGTGTCGCAACCACATCAACGCTGGGAAAGGGAACCAGGAGAGTCCCGAGTGCCTGCTACTCGACGGCGACGAGGGAGAATGTCGCCCTTATAGCCAGTCAAATAGTCAACGCTGGTGTTCATAAGTCCCCGCATACCCTCCAACCAGGATTGGATTCCCGCAACAGCCACCTTCCTGTGCAATGAACGATGCAATTGATGCGGCTGAACATGTCAAACCCGGCTCACAGCCATCTAAGCTATTGCTACCATGACAAATCACGTCCTAGCCGTCGGTTGCATCTACATCATCAAATTGTAACTGCGCAGAGGCTGCACAATTTCCACAGACCACGCCATTGCCCGTCCAACGGAAGACAGTGGCTGCAGCTTGTGCTCCTCCCTTGGCTGTTTCGCAGCCCATTACCATGACTGTCACATACGCAGGTATCTCTCGGAGAGAGAGAGACATGCCACTTGCGAGCTGTCGCTCTGGAATTCAAAAAGAATCAGCTTAAAGCAACCACAATCAACAGGCTAAAGCTCAGTTTGGTGCGGGTATTTGCCATGACACAACTTGGCAAGAGTTAACATCATTCTGCAGTCCACTGTGCAATTCCAGTCACCGTCACATCCTCGTACAGGATCCTCACCGTCGCATCCTCGTACATCCTTGTACAGTTCTTCTACTGTCCAACAATGCTACAAGTATGCTTTCTGTTTGCATACCTCGCGATGGAGAAACAACATTCTGTGAAAAAAGATACTATGATTCCAACTAATTCATCCTGGAGAAATAATGATACGTGCCTCCATCTTGCCAACACAATAGGCATTGTAACAGAGGGGTTCACAGACAGCTAGCATATTTCGGTACAAGTGGATGTCGAACATTAGCTTCCACTGGGCCCACATTTGCGCGGGTCCAAACAGGGAAACTAGTGAATCGCCATGTTAGAGCTTGGCTATTTGGCGCATGCCCAGATGAGCACTGCTGGACATGCTGCCGAATTTGGACCACGGCGCAGTCAAAATCAACTAAGCACAGTCTGTGGTCACGAGAAGGTACAATATGTGTCCATGAGCATTTGGCACGCAGCCCACTTACTAGTAAATGACTATTTGGTGTCCAGTGCCAGACTGCATGCACTGTGGACAGTGTGTCTCTATTCAAAGTGCAAAGCAGCTATCGTTTAACAATTATTCTAAAAACATAGTAAACACCATCCCAATACCCTACAATTCATTCCATGACTTTTTGGCGTCATCTATGTCATCTATGTGAATGGCCTCATGCGCCTTGAGACACATTCCTAACCAAAATACACATTGCACAGGATGCGCCTTGAGACACATTCCTAACCAAAATACACATTGCACAGGATGGTGGAAACCAAACATGCAAGGCGCGCAAGTTCAAAGCACAGACCAGCATTGCTGTCCCCTACCTGATGCAGGGCAAACAAGGTTTGCCACTGCAATGCACCAATTACGGTGACAAAACTTTGACAATCCAGCCACACCACTCAGTGGTGAGTCTCTCCGAATGATTACGTTTCCCACCCCTTACACTACACTAGCATGCTGCACTCAAACGAAAAACCATCAACCCCAACCCTTCGTCACGCTTACTGTTCCTCAGACATGGCGCTGGGGCCAGGCCTTCCATTGCCAAAGCTCGGACTGACATGCGTGGCCGAGGACCTGGAGAAATGCCCATTGCCTTCCACCTCATGCCTGGAACCCCTTCTGCTGCCCTCAAACAGCTGCCCGCTGCTGTACAGTTCCGAAATCCTGCTCTGCACCCTGCAGTAGTAGTCCAAATACTGATCGTATGTCAGGTCGAACACATGAGGAGCGCTCCCCTCAGGCTGCAAGGACCCCCTGCCAGGGGAAGGGTCGCCATGGCCCGCAGGTTCCCTCACCGAACCGTGGCTCCCCATGCCACCGGGTGAGCCCTGTGTAGACCTGCGAGGCCGCTTGGGGCTCCCCGGCCCATGGGAGCTCTCACATGACCTGCTCCTCACCCTTGCACGCGATGCAACAGCCAGGCTGTCGGCCTCATGTCCATTCGCAGGCGCTTGCATCGATGCGTCAACTCCCGGCTGCACTTGGTTATGTCTCCATTCCCTTGGCTGATCACTTCCCGGACCCATTTGCCCCATCCTAGGCCCTGGCCTTTGTTTGTAACCGCCCTGTCCTGGCCACCAGTGAATCGGCCTGTGGCCCTCCGATCGCAGCGGGTTCCCTCCGGACTGCCTGGCCCCGTCTTCCATCATCTTCACTAGCTTGTCGCCGACATCGCGTGACACCTCCTGACCATCTTTGGCTATTTTCACGGGCTTGCCCTCATTCAGCGGATTCACCAAGTGCTCCACCTTGTAGAAGGACAGGTCGTAGCGGCACTGCCAGTCCACCTGGAACAGGCAGCCCCAAGAAGACCCCACCCACAGGTTGGACTTGGGCCCTCGGCCTATCGGGGACGCCATCCGGGCGTAGCCCTGGAAGTGGCCGCTCTGGTTGACAGAGAAAATGAGACGGACTTCGTCTGACTCCTGAAAGGCATGGTTGAGTTTGTTTTCGTTGTGCGCCTGTGTGGACCACACCCCGTGCTCCATGGATTTTTCAATGTTCGCGCTGGTGATGCTCTTCATTATGAAGTACCGGATGATGCCTGTCCTGCTGTGGACCTCTTCCTGGAGATCCACACTGGTTGTCGGGTGCCGTTTTGTGAAATCTGACTACTCCAGCTGGTTAACACTAAAGACAAATCGAACAACTCTATGCAGAAACGATGCAAAGCTTCAGGTCCAAGAGTTATTGGTTTAAGGTCCAACAGTCCCATTCCTCCGATCTCCATCAGGCATCTGGCATTGCCACCAACAATAGCAACAACATCACATCACCCCTAAACATTTTTGGAACAGCAGGCTGAGCATCTGCTGGAACTTCAGTCAAAGCCAAACTGAACAATACACAGCAATGACCACCAAGTCCCATGGTTTACCTCTTGTGGGTGTGGCAAGGAAGCTGGTACCCTCGTCGGCTGACCAGTGGCAGATACACCACCTGCATTCTCCTTGCAGCTGGGACCTTCGTTGCAAGGTTTTGCCTCTTCAGGTGGCAGCGCTGCCACTTGTGCTTGTGGCTCATCGGGAACGGCTGCTTCTAGAGATGTGCTGCCTTTGGCATCTGCAGCACACACACCAGCAACAGGGCACAACACCCATCAACCTAATGCAGCACTTGGTTTGTGGTCTCAGTGGCCAGGGTGTGGTAAAAACACCGAAGGACACTGAAACCATGACACTACCTCAGGGTGGATGAGGCAACAACGCCCCCATCATTGTGGATCCTACAAATTCAAGTGTTTATCTCAGCCAGAAGAGTTAAGTTGGTTAGCCAGGCATTCTCTACAGAAAGTATAGTAAGTATGAACTCCAATATTCATACCCATCTATTTGCCCCTCAGGACAAAAGGAATGCAAAGCAGAGGATACCAAGCGCAGGGCGCACTTCAAATAAGAAAGCAACACTGAACAACAGATACAGCACATTGTTGCAACTTGTGTTCAATGAGGAACTGGCGGTGCTAACTGGCATCCAGTTGTCTTCCATGGGCCTTTTTAGAAAAGAGCATTTGACGTGTCATCGCATCGAAGCAAACACGAACATTTTCTCGAGATCAGGAGTAAGCTATGCCCCAGATCAGCAGGTCCATGGACTTGCACATGGCGGCAGGGCAAGTCTGAGACCCCATTTGTGTCAAATGGTCAACCATCTCCACCAAATACGGAAAAGAGTTCAGCATGCTCTGTTATATTTTGTCCACCTTCTTGTCTATGGCAACTATTGCAATCAATGTGTTCCGCACAAACAAAGGTGTACCTTAAGGGCACACAACCCTTACTATGCCAATACCATGAGGCATGACAACAACAGCTTCAACACTCAATGCAAGGCATGCTTGCTTGACTATCTTAGCCACAGACTTCAGCCATTTATCTCAAGCAAACTAAAGACAATGCCAACAATCTGCAAGTCCAGCACACCTAAAGAACGCTACATCCCTGTGAACACCTCACTTTTTTTCAAAGTCCAGAAATAGAATGAATGAATGAACCAACAGCACACAAATGTTATGGCCCTTCATAGCCAGTTTGCTGCCAAGCTGTTGTCTACAAATGTCAACACACGCAGTCAAGGGAGCTGCAGGGGAAAACAACCGAGCTATGTTACCTACGGTCACTGGAATGTGCATTGCTGCAGAATTGAGGACCATGCAAATCAACATCCAACCCCTTACTGCACAAAGGCATGGCGACACTGCAATAATGGAATTAGAAGTTGTAGAATTAGAATCTGTTTTAGTGCACAAGGTTGTGCCCTAAAACACACACACCACCTGCTGTTTGGGAGAGCACGCAGGCTACTACGAAGCGTGTGCATCACAATGGGCTGGGGATTGAACCACTGAGCAGTGTGCAACCAGATTAAAGTCCTTGGGCTTGGTGCTGCCGCCTTCCGTGGACACGCAGTGTGCAAACTTGTGCCCAGCATCGCCAGCCGGCGCGAGGCCAGCGCCCTGCAATCCTCCAGAATGCATTCGAACAGCTTGCACCCACCATTGGCTCCCGCTCCCGCCTCCTTGTCCTTTTTCTCCTCCGCTTCTCCCCCGGTGGGGGACTCCGGTAGGAACTCCAGGTCATCCTCAGCCAGCAGGTCGTCAAGGACGTTGTCCGCGTCCCCATCGTCCCAGCCCTCCGCCATTGGGCGCGCTGCCCCGGGCGCACGGCCCACAGCCCCCGGCCTCCAAAATGAAAAATTCGAAGCCCAAGAGCTCGAAACCCGGCGCTCCCCGGTCCACCGCCTTGTCTGGACGCCTCCTTTCTCCCCGAACGTGCCACCTTATAATTCCCTGTGCTTCTTGTCCCGGCACGAATCGCTCACATCCGGAGCTCCTCCTGCGCCGGCAGGCAACACTGCATCTCAAAGCCGGCTCGCTGAGTCCGACCCAAAGCGCTGAGCACCCGGGCACCGGTCCCGGACACGAAGCCGGCCCATCATCGAACGACAAGGCCGGCCTTCCGATGCGCACTGTCACGACAGCCGGCCTTCCGATGCGGCGGCATCGAACATTGCGCAGCGAGCGCGCCCCACCTCATTCCCACTCGCGCGCAAGGCGCCAAGCGCTCTCCCCAAGGGCAAAGATCGTTACAAGGCAGAACAGCGAGGCACAATCCCACGTCCTCCTCCACCTCTGAGGAGATTCAGCGAGAGCGCCCAGACAAAACAAGGCGGACGCAAAGTACAACGGGTGCCAACGCAGCGTGGCCACTGCCAAGGGGCGGCGTCCACAAGGTGCCGAAGCGCAAGGGGAATAGATTCCAGCCCGTCCAGCCAGCTCGGGCATTCTCTGCGCCAGGCCCGCTGTTGGTTCCCCCGACAGGCAGGAGCGAGCGGTGAGGCGCGAGTCAAGGCTGGAAGGGACGGGCAGGCCGTTTGAAACGACGGATCTTTCGCGCCACCCACCAGGAGGGGGGCGGGGGGGCAGGCCTTTTGGGGAGGCGGCGGTTCGGTGGGCCGCCTGCGTTTGCTGAACGGCGGCCTCCGCCAGTTGTTGACCTCTGTGGTGAAGTCTGCGCGCTCTCCTGGGGGGTCACTTATGGCGTCAAGGAACCTCTCTGCGCTCCCCTTGACCCAGAGGTAGCCTGTCTGCATGTTTCGGTGCTGCAATTGGCGGGCTAAGGGCAACATCCATCCGTTCAAGGGCAGCATTCACCCGTTTATTAAACGGATGAACGCCCCTTACAAGGCAGGGTTAAATTCAATGCCGTATTCTTCTCTTGTTTCTGCGCACAGACGGTGCGTTGTTTTTCGTGGACGGCCCTGAACAAAACGAACGCTACCATCAAAAAGGACGTGAAACACGAGGGCCCATCAGAGAATATGTTCTTTGCGCAGTGGCGATCCATTATTTTGGGGTGGATGGCCCCTCAGCGCTTTCAAATAGTCAAGGAGTGCTATGTTTAATGGGGGCGGACGCTGGACTTCGTGGTGGAGGGCCTACCCACTTCACAGGGATGCGAACAAGGAACACAAAGCAGTTGATGCTCATACTGGTGAGAATAGAAAAGAGAAGCGTGGGAAAAGCATGCACCACTGGATGCAATGACTGTCGTCACAAAGGGCATTACACATGCCTCAACTGAAACCACGAGCTTAAGCGCGGTGATGCAGGGGGTTCGGCGCTTGGGTATAACATGACGTGACTGATGTTTGTCAATGAGTTTCTGATTGGGGAGGCGTGGGTGAGCGGTTGGGATGCGCCATGCACAGTTGGGAGTGGTGGCAGCCGTTCTCCTTTGCAGTTCGGAACCGTTGGTCTACAAACTGCGTCTGAGTGTGGGCCAAGGGATCTGTGGACCTTTGGGACAATTTCCAAGGGGTGAAAGAGGCTTGCGCTGCGATGGTCGCCTTTTGATAGGCAATTTCTCAATCGTGGGCGGTCGCCCTACCTCAAGAGCCCCAAAAACCGCCAACTTGTTTGGCCACTCCCTGCCCATCCCTGGAAGTATGAATACAAATATAAGTATTGTTGGTTTTTAAGCCCCCCGCATAATAGTGTAACGCTTGGCCCTTTTTGCGGAGGAAACGATAAAATAAACAACGCTTTTTCAATAAAATTTGTGCGGCGCCACGTCAAAATAGTAAGATAGCGCTCTGAAAAACAAATGCAGAGCAAAAAGCGTAACGGTAAAATTTTCCAACGCGGAAGGGTTTAAAAACCAAAGCTACTACAGGAGCATCACGAGATGGGTTCAGGTACTTTGGCTTGTACTGCGAAGCAAAGAGGAAAATGTGTTGGTGGCCACGGGCATTGTGCGCAAAGGACCCTGATGAGAATGCGGCCAATTTACTCGGGCATTGCGTGCGTCGGTGCGGGGAGAGGGTCAAGTCAAGCGGACGGGTCAGCACCCCGGCCGCCGTCGCGGAACGGGAGCGAGCAGCAGTCCCGCAGCAGCACAAGTGCAAGCGCGAATGGTAGCAGTTGTTGTGGTACAGCCAGCAGTAGTAGTACTGGGGAACTAAAAAAGGCCACCTGGCGACAGGAAAGGCGCCCGCTTCCAAGGCGACAGGTGCTCACTTCTGGCGCCGGAAAAGTAACCCTCCCGGCCCCCGTCGCAACAAAAAAAAATACTCGGGCGGCCGCGCCCCCCACATCGGCGTCCACACAGCCCCCGTTGACGCCAATCGCCACGGCCGGCAGGCGCTCCGAGGTGGGCCCCGCAGGCGCCCCGCCCCCCCCCCCCCCCCCCCCCCCCCCCCCCCCCCCCCCCCCCCCCCCCCCCCCCCCCCCCCCCCCCCCCCCCCTCCTCCCCCCGGCCCGCCATGCCCCCCTCCCTGGTGGGCCACCTGATGCGGCCCTACGCCGAGCTCCGGGCCACCTTCCTGCTTTTCAGCGACCCCGACAAGGAGGACCGCTGGTGGCGGTCCTGGCAGCGGCGGCGCCTGGCACGCGGAGAGCTCGCCGGGGCATCCCTGGCTCTGGCCTCCACCCTCATCCTCGCCGTCGTGGTGCTGGGCGCCGGCGCCATGGACCCCCCCATGGCGATCTTCATCCTTGCGTCGCTGGCCCAGACGGCCGCCCACATCGTCCTGCTGCGCCCCAGGTTCCGGGGCGCCTACGAACACATCCGCGACCCGGCGGCGATCGCCCTGCGGGCCTTCCTCAACCCCGCGGCCGCCGCGCTGACGCGTGTGGCCATGACCGGCACGCTGGAGCCGGCGCCCGGCAACGTCCTGGCGTCGGCGGTGCATTTCCTGTGGGCGTTCGGGATCATTGACGGCGCGATCGACGCCCTGCGCTACCCGCTGCGGTTCCGGGACCACGCGCTGGTGCAGGGGTTGGCGGCGCTGGTGTGGTGGTGGGCGGACGGGCGCCTGTGCCCGTCATGGCTGTGTCAGGGGGCCAGGGATGCGGTGGTCGGGCCCATCTGCACGGCGATCGGCGCGCTATCCACGGGCGTCAGCTTCGACTGCCGGGCGATGGGCGAGGCGGCGGCCTGCCTGACGGGCGTGCTGCAGGTGCAGGTGCTGCTGGGCTGCATGGCGACGTCGGGGGCGGTGTACGCTGCGGAGGTGGCTTCCAGGAAGGAGTTCCTGGCGTCCGGCAAGGGGGGGGGCAGCTGAGGCCGCCGGCGGAGGAGGAGCTCCGGCTTGCGGCGCCTGGGACCCTGGGACCGAGTTTGCTGGCGGGGGGCTTGGGGGGCCAGGGCTTGGGGTTGAGGTTGGTCGGGAGGCTGGATGCGTCGGGCGATCGGGCCGAGGGGCCCCCGTGCAGCGAACTGCGGGCGGCGGGTCGTGCAGGCGCGTACATTGGCGCTTTGCGCGGTATTTAGTCATGGGCGCTTGGTGTACAACTATTGCCCTTTATTTCCCTTTCACGGTTTGGTTTTCTGCAATAAGTCGCGGTGTGGTGGCGGGCGGTGACGGACCCGCTGTCTGGACGGCTGCCGGCCGCCAGCCGACCTGTGAGTTGCCTATACTCGATGTGCAATAGAGGTTGAGCCTGTTTGGAGCTTCAGAACCCCAGCTTGTGTAATGAGTTTCCCAGCTTGTGTTCTGAGCTTACCGGTGATTTTGAAGGTTATGTGTTGTGAATAATGTCGGAATTCTCGACCACAACGATCAGCCATTCTGGTGCGGGGGCCTCCAGCTCTCCCCGTGGATGTTGCAGCCACGCAGGTGGTGGGGGAGCGGCCGTCGCCTTGGGCTTTGTAGGGCAGAGGATTTGAATCCGCTGATGCCTGTGTTGAACATGCTGACTAGCTTTGCGCGGCTGCCTTTTGAGCGCCGCTCGGGAATGAACGCATTGAGAGGGATGGGTGTGGGTGGAGCGTCGATGCACACCTGGGGTATTTTGCATCGCTGTTTTTTGATTCATGCGGTGGGATTTTGCGGGATGTTTCCACTCTGTTTGCTTTTGCTTTCATGTTATGGGCAGTTCCCTAGCAGGCCGTTCGAGGGTGACCCATGGGTCGAGCCACTTGTGCCCATTCAATAAGCGGCAGGAGCGTGAGGGAATGCACGTGCACCGATCGCGTAATCTCTGTGATGCTGTCGACGCAGGGGCCTGATGAACAGCGGAACGAAGGTTTGTTGTGCCGGTGCAGCGAACGGAGAGCTTGAAGCTGTTGTGTAAGCAGGAGTTAGAGCTTAGTCTGTCCTCCATGCCCACAGGCTGACTGATGCGTTAACCTCGCCGCTGCAGGTGGCGGAGGGCTGAGGTTGACGTGTGTGCTACTGGTGGTGGCGTTCTTTGCGAAGTTACCGGGGCTATCAGGAATCCATTGTTGCGTTAGCCAAACGCGCGTTGCCTTGCACTCCTCGGCGGGGAGAATGCGAACGTACAGGAGGGAGCAGACAGTAGCAGAGCTGCGGTCTAACATATGCACACACCGCAGTGAGCGAATTGTTTGCTGGTGACTAAATTTCGTCAGTTGTCGACACTACAAAGTTTTGGGTCAGCGTCCCAAGCAAGTTGGACTTCGAACGATGTTCGACATACAATATCCACCCATGAATTTCCTGCTTTGGAATGCAGGAGGAACTGTGACCCTGAATGACGTGTGACGTTGTTGCAATTTCTCAGTGACAGATTGCACAGTGCTGCATCAATGGACGGCATTGGCGCAGGTTGCAAGGAATTTCGTTACCATGGTTAAACTCCAAGCTACGACCGCAAGAGTATCACTGAACAGAGGGGCGGCCGCAACTCGTCCTATCAGTTGATGCATTGTGGGTATGCTTGCTTAGGTGGTCGCAAGTTGGATTATTTTGTTATTTATTGCGAACAGAACAACACTTTTGTGCAACGATTGTCCAAACATGCTGAGCTTGGAAAATTACCTAATGCCCCGTCTGGCTCAAAGCTATTGAATGCGCTACTACGGAAACAAGAGCTCATGATCGCACACCCAAAAAAAGAAAAATCTTTCCCACGTGCAGGCATGTTAGAAGTGAAACGCGGGTTGAAAAAGTATCATTGCATTTGCAAGCCAGATTTGTTTTGCTTTGTGCGAATCGAGCCACCTCAGGGAATGCATACGTCGAATGTGTTACGCTCAGTGTCAATTCGGCGCCAAGATGGGAAGGGTCCAGATCTGTGTCGCTAAGAGGGTGCACAATTGCCACGAAATCAGCTAAGCTGAGAACAGCCCCAATCCGACGGTGGGTGGCACCAAACAGGCCATTGCGTTGTCGAAATTCTCCCTCCAGCATTCAATCTTAATGGAGAACTCCAGGTGCGTCGGTTGACAGTCTCTTTGCCTGCCCCAATCGATATCATGGCTTCCAACACATGTGAATGTGGCCTTTTCCAGCACAATAGGCCACATTGAGTGTGGAAAAATCAATTTCTTTCACCTACGCTGGATGCGCACCCAAAAATGTGACGCGCACATTTATCATCATGTCCCGATCTGTGACGCCGTGGGAGCGCAGTAGTAGACCAATTCCCCCCTCCCCCCCATGACATGTGCCCTTCCCATGGAGGTCCACATTTTGTGCAATGAACCTGTGGGGCTACACTTTGCGTCGACGCACATAGACTGCATCCCATTGCCTCCTATTGTGCAGCGCCATGGACACACGCTGCCCCTCGCTCTCTCTAATAGTCCTAAATAGAGCCAGCCCCCCCCCCTCTCCTTCCCCTTGCTAAGGCCCTGCGGGGCACTCCAACAGGTATGGGCAAACCCTTGAACCCCTCGCAAAGCTTCTTGGCGGGTTGTTCCGCCCAGCCTTGGATTTTTTTAAGGTAAACGCCGTAGCTTTCCTTTCTGAAGTGGTGGTCTGAGACCACCAATGGTGAGAGACCATCGGTCTCTGCCGACATCCCCGTCTCTTGAGTAATTTGGGTTCTGGGGGGTTTGTCATTAGTGCAGAATTAATACCAAACACTATTGCTGTGCACTAGGAGTGTGATATGAACTGTTGAGCTGCTGAACAAACTACTAGAGCCAAAGCACACAGAGGGGCAAGTTGGATGCCATGGAAGACGGTCTTGTGTGCCTCCATCGCTGCAGTCTCTTTCGCTGAAAAAACAAGTCGCAGCCACATTTTGTCCCCACATTTTTTGAACGGGGCCAGACAGTGGGCTGCACTGGGGCGCGAGCTCATGGTGCAGGGAATTCACAAAACGAAGACGTCGATGGTACCTGGACTGAATTGTGATGCAATACTTTTTATCTTGAGTAAAAATAGTATATATAAAATATACATAAAACAAATATATGTAAAAAAAATAACGGACGTCGGTGTGCCCTAAGACCCGAAATCCAACTCCCCTGCAAAGGGTCACAGTTTCAGCACAAGAACTGCACCAGCGCCGATGCATGTGTCACGACCTTGCCGCACTCCGGTCGCACCGCCCCACCATGACCACCCTGCGGCGCTTCCGCTGCGACGACCTCTTCCGCTTCAACAACGTCAACCTGGACAAGCTCACGGAGACCTACAACCTGCCCTTCTACTTGCAGTACCTGGCGCGATGGCCGGGCATGTGCCTGGTGGCGGAGGCCCCCACGGGCGGCCGCATCCAGGGCTATATAATCGGCAAGGCGGAGGGCAGGGGGGAGAGCTACCACGGCCACGTCACGGCCGTGACCGTGGCGCCCGAGTACCGCAGACAGGGGCTGGCAAGGAGGCTGATGGATATGCTGGAAGAGACCACTGATAAGGTTTGCCAGGCGTACTTTGTGGACCTGTTCGTCCGCGCGTCGAACTCTGTGGCGATCGGCATGTACGAGAAGATGGGTTACAGTTTGTACAGAAGGGTGGCGGCGTATTACAGCGGGGAGGAGGACGCATGGGACATGCGCAAGGCGATGCCGAGGGATGTAGGGCGGAAGAGCGTGGTGCCGCTGGGAAGAGGTGGCCACGGCGGAGGAGTGCCTGAGCGATTGATGGGGAGGGGGGGGGGTGCAGGGGTGGAATGGGGGAATCAGCGCTGTTTTTGATGAACTGGTATTATTGGGAGGGCGTGGTGCGGTTGAAGGTGGCTGAATGGCGGCTGCATGATCTGATGTAGTGTGGGTACGAGTCCGGCATGTGGGCTCTGTGCGTGTCATCAAGGTGGAGACGTCTGTTGTGTTCTGCAGATGTGAATGGAATTTGCAGTGATAGGAAGCTGGTTTTGTTCAGGGCATCTCCTCCCAATGCAAGCAGCAATGTGCGACTCAAATGGCATTGACTTTAACTGAATTCGATGGTGGTGAGTCAAACACAGAATCGTGTTAGAGAGGTCCCCTCTGTGTGACCGGCTGCCTTCCAGTTGAAATCACAGTCTTTGGCCTTGCTGTTAGTTCCAGCTGGAAACCAAGACAGGGTAATCGCATTGAAAACTTCAGCTTCGAACCTTCAAAACAAACGACCACACAATCGATCGCATCAAATTCTTCAAGGGCGCTGGTCAGAATTGTTCTGCAAGTCCAAAGAGCTCATCCTGGCGACGATGTCAGACACATTTCATCACGGGCACCTTGCCTGAACCCAATGCTGATCCCTGTTGGGGACTGCATTTGCCATGAAACTGGCTTTGCATTGGTTTGTGCATTGAAAAGAGCCCCTTTTGGACCCTGCATTCGCCAGGAAACTGGCACTGCATTGGGTGTGCATTGAACACCACCCCATTATGTGAAAACCCCTCCTAGATCGTTGGCGAGCTCCGTTGGGCTATTGAGGGCTTTCACTAGGGAAAAAAGGGCCAAATAACACATGTTCAAACGTGTACAAAGTTTACGGGTTTGGGTTATTTCCGTGTTTTTAGCTGCCAAAACACTGATGAAATGCATATAAATGTGTTCGTGAAAAGTGCTATTTGGCCCTTTTTCTGCTAGTGTTTATGGGCAGCACGTGCCCCTGCAGTACGTTATCCTGGTTGAGGTACTGATTTACGAGCTCAACGTGGAATTGAACTTCACCAATGGACTGGTGTGTGTAGATGGCTGCTGGGCAGTTATCCCGGCTACAGACTGGTAAAGGATGTATGGTGTAGTCTGTCAGCATCCATTCATTGCGAGTCACCAATCGCTGGCCGGTGTTGTGAATGGCTGAGGTTAGATGGGACCAAGAACGCATTTACACCCATCCAGTAAAGCGATCAAAACAACCCAGTGCGATCTGGAAGTTATTGAGGAGGCATCAATCATATGGCTTGTTGGATACTGTTGGAGAAGTTCTCCATGGCAGAGGACCGACGGCAACCAGCTCCTCATCACACCGTATGCGATTTTTGTAAAGTATCAATTCGCTCAGACGTTGTCAGTGCAGCTAACCAGTATTATTTGCAAAACATTCCTTCATCCATGCATTGGACTCATCGGTCTCATTCTCAACAATGCAAGTCTGGGCGCTGGAAAATGCACTGACAAAATAGCTCAATTACTTCCCGGTGCACTCAAGAATGCCTGCTGAAGATGTTAACTTATACAGCAGAATCGGTCGTGCGAACAACGGATGATGGAGGTATACATCTTTAGTCAATTCTGCTGTGAAGCTGCTACGATTTAGCCAATTATTTGGGATGTAGCATAGCTTCAAAGGCTGCTAATGATAAAATGAACTGCTGTTATGATAAATTGATCACATACCTATAAGATGCGACGTTATGTTGATGAATGGCCGATATTTGCAACGCCATCATCACCCCACAACAAAACTTTGGCTTGGGGAATCTCGCACGCTGCCATTGCTTGAGGGCATCAGCAGCGGCGCGACAGTCATGATATCAAAATATCCACATCTGTGCACATATCTTTCTCTAACATTCAATACTTCTCAGCCGATGTCGCTTTTTTCGCTTTGAGGGCCTTAGCAGTTTTTGTATTTGCGTGGGCGGCCCAGTTTAGAGCTGAATGTATTGCACACTCGCGGGATACCTTCACCAGTCACCACAAACCAATTGACATGCCTCACGGCGTGAGGCCTTTGAGGGAAAACAATGTTTTGAACTCTGTACGATTAGCGTTACATTGACATTAAAGGGGAGGGGAGGGGAGGGAAGGGGAGGGAAGGGGAGGGGAGGGGAGGGGAGGGAGCGCCCTTGGTGCTATGAGATTATGTAATTGCACTAAATCAAAATGTGTTAGGAAGATACACAAAAACCGCCACTGATCAGTGGCACATAGCTCATGACTTGCTGCAAAACCTGCCTCAAACTTTCAATCTTCGAGGAAATCCCTAGAGTGGATCAATTTTCAGGCTTTGGGGCTGCTCCCACTGCAGTGGGAGATTGCAATTGCTGATCACGGCTTTTGGCATCCCATTTCAAGTCACTGCAATCTCCACAATTTTGGCCGTTTTTCCCTTATTTCGAAGCTGTATAGCGTTGTTAGGTAATGCTGTTGAGTCATCCTGGCATCGAAATGAGGACTGACGCTAAGAATGGGGGAGGGGGGCATGAGCTTAACATCACATTGACGCTAAGCATACAAAATTCAGGATAGTGTCTCCCAAACTATATCCAATAGAACATTCTTCCCCAGGCACGGACGGCAGTGTCCCCTGGTGTGGGAGACACGCTGCGGCAGAAGAACACCAACGCCACTGTTCAGTTCAACCCTTCCCACAGCCATGACCCTTTGGACAGCAAATCCCTTTCCCAGGCGACGCTCACAAAACCGCTCAGCTGCCGACGGCACGCACAGCACGTCCCCACCCAACGCGCTGCGCAACAGGGCTCACAGATGTGATTTCCATCAGAGCACAAGAGGGAGTCCAAATCCGAAAACCCCGCCCCAACGAAGCTGCTCGGCGCAGACATTTCCCTGCAACCGCATGCGCACCCCTCGGCCCTTCTGCGCCGCCGCATCAAATCCATGCTGATCCTTAAAATGTCCTGTCAACCCTGTCTTATCCCCTGACAGGTGTCTCAATTTTGTAAGCTATTACCAGCCGCTCACGTAATCCTTGTGCAAATGCTGCGTCGACCCCACACAGCACGGTAGGTGGCCATTCGCCTAAGGACAACTCGTCTGACGGACAAGTGGTCTGAGGGCATTTCGTCTAACGGACAAATCGTCTAAAAGTCCGTTGATCCGAGTTGACTTGCTCATATCCGCATCGCACCGCCAGCCGGTAGTCCGAGGGCCCTCACCTGTCGACCGCATTCCCCTAAACCCCAAAACAACTCACTGATACCCGCACTCCAGCTCAAGCCGGTTGCTCGAGGGCCCTCACTCGTTTAGCGCATTCCCCTAAACCCAAAAACCAACTCACTCATATCGGCGTTCCAGCTTAAGCCGGTTGCTCGAGGGCCCTCACTCGTTCAGCGCATTCCCCTAAACCCAAAAACCAACCCACTCATATCGGCGTTCCAGCTCAAGCCGGTGGCCCGAGGGCCCTCACTCCTTCAGCGCATTCCCCTAATCCCCAAAGCCAGCTCATCCATATCCGCATTCCACGCACTGGCCCGCCTCTCCCGTTGATCCACCTTCTTGCCTTGGAGGATCTTCTGGCTCCATCGCTGCCAATCTGCGCCGCCGTTCGCCTGCCTCTCCCGTCGATACACCTTAGCGGGTTGGAGAATTTCCGTGCCCCACATCTGCCAGTCAGCTCTCCCTTTCGCCAGCCTCTCCCGTCGATCCACCTCCGCAACCTGCAGAATCTCCGCTTTCATAACTGCCAACCGACGCCCTACGCAGTGCCAGGCTGCGCCAAACCGCGCCACACCCGCCAGCCACGTCACTGGACCGGCGCTCACAATCCTGTGCTGTGCCGCCCTCTGTGGGGGTGCCAGCAACGCGCCCAAGAACCAGTTCGGAACACGGCCCGCCACAAACGAAATGAAATGTAATTGATGGCTAAATGCAATTGATGAGCGCTGCTTAGAACAGTTGACTCAACTCGTCTGAAGACAACCCGTCTAACGCAAAGACGGAGTCAACGTTGCAATGGACTTCACCGTAGGGCATCTGAACACAGGCAACGGCTTTGAAAAGGAGTGGTATTCGTAACAGAGAAGTTTGTGTCATTGGCACACAACCAGCCTGTGGCCTCGTTTAGCGAGGATTACTTGGTAGACAAGTTGCCCTTAGACCAATTGTCCTTAGGCGACTTGTCCGGGCCACCCAGGCTGCAGGAAAAATCTCACTTCAACTTTCTACCCTTTGGACTATCAGATTAATCAGATTAGATTTAAAAACTGCGGCGCTTCGCACAGCTGCCATCGCGGCGATTCGAGTGACATGATGTCGTTCGCCCGGCGCACCCGTGACCTACCTCTCTATCCATGTCAGCACATGGCGAAACAAGAAACATATTTAATGCTTATTCAGAAAACAGATCATGTCGCTATTCTGGCTGCCAAGCGCCACTGGAAAACAATACGAAAATCGTCAGACATTAAAGTAGAAAAGGAATGGCACGACGCGTGCACGTAGCCAATTCTGGATTATTTTCACATCATTGTGACTTTGAAGCCAATGACAATACAGACAGATCTCCTCGCAGCAGTCGATGACACTAGGAAAAAATGGTCAAACAACACGTGTTCAAGCGTGCACGAAGTCTGCAATCTTGTGCTATTTCTTTTTAGCATGCATGACACTAAGGAAATGCCTATATATGTGTACGCACAAAGTGCTATTTGGTCCTTTTTTGCTATTGTGAGGATCCTCAGCGACTCTGAGTCGCACACGCAACATGTCAACGACTTGGCTCATTTTCTGGTCAATGAGGTTTGGCGTCATGTGTTGAGTCGCAGTTGAATTTTGAATTCAAGGCACTGGCATAGTAAATGCACACAGCTGCGTGCATATTTCGTTACCCTGGTGCATGGCTTAAATGGCCAGTGATGTCTCAATTGTACCTTTATGTCGATAACCTGGTCTTTAAAGTCGCATCCCCGTCGGCCATGGCCTCCCTTGGCCACCTGTCTGCAATCATGCTCGTTGCTCTGATTCTCTCAGCAAAATTGCCTAACGCGTCGTTTGCACGCTTGGGCTGGTGCGCCGTAACTTTTAGTCGCTTTTCTTGCCCGTTGCTCAAGCCAGCAGCTCGGCATGTCACATAAACGGGCGCATTTTGGCAGCGCACAGCCCCTCCGACATCAGCATGCTGCAGGTCACAGCGATGCGTCGGGTATGTCCATCATCATGTTGGCATTTTCGTCGATTGGGTGCACTGCTGCAGTCCTCTCCTTCTTGTATCTTAGCCACCAGCATGTCCGCCTTCATTCTGAGCTCTTGGTTATGTTTTCGCGTGGGCTATTCGGTGAATGATGAGCCGCACTGGGCACCAGCTTACGTGACGATCATAGTCATCTTGTTGTTGATGCAAGCGCCTATCGGTGACCCGCACGCCATCAAATCGAGGATTGTTTAAATCAAATCCAACCGCCGCTATCCCGGACTTCGTCGCCGCGTTACACTCGCATCTAAGATCAAAATGTCACACCACCTCTGTTCCGACAATCGAATTGCATCTGCAGTTTGCGACAACGGGTGTCAAAAGATGCGAGTCAGAGAAATTGACCGAAACAGCCTTGGCGCGTCATATCGAGAGCTTTCCGCAGAGTTGTTGGACGCGGCAAACGGCGCCGCGATTCTCTTCGATATGCTATTCAGAACTGCAGCGCCACTTTTTATTTTGCCTGGACCTTGAGGAGAGCATGGGGAGCCCGTCTGGCCATTCAGAACGTGCGGAACGCGTGGAGCTGTCCCTTGGAAAGATGCATGGCTTGGTGGTTCGGTGGACACTCAAGACGTGGCTGAATTCCAGGCAAAATCAGCAAAGCAAAAGATGCCGTTTTACTACATATTTCCTGTGCCAGAAATTGTGCGTATGCTGTGGCCGCAGGCCTTGAGACACCTAGATTAGTGCAAGAGCATTGGCCGAGCCAACTTGCCAAGATCAGGTAGGCCCTTCATGCTGATGCTCACCAAAAATTGCTTTTGTTGAGGACAACATGGCAAATCGCTGAAACTGATAACTTTGGAGACAAGATTCAGCGTAGCGGAAGAGATCGTCCACAAGAGTGTCATCGAAATGATGCCGAAACTTTTGGAAGGGCGCAGTAGTGCCTATTTGTTGCTCGCAGCAAAATTTTTGAATAATTTTGAGGAAATCGATTACGAAAATGGATTGCATACCTGGATAATGTGAGCGCAAAACTAAGGGGGATTGAGGGCCTGACGGAGGTGGGCAGGGACGCTTTTGAAAAGGCCGTGAATCTCCTGTTGTATGGTAATGAATAATGCAAACAAGATTCGTGTTAACGCAAAAACGACTGAGAATTCAAAATCTGGTGATGGATTGATTGATCGAGTTGAACTTGTAAAGTTATAGCAAGAACTCAGGATGCGACAATATTTTGGAATGGAGGTGTTATTATAGAGCACAGGTAAATGATCTCTGCACGGACTCCAAACAATTGCTTCCATTTTTGTTTGGTCACAAGTCTATGTCAACCAACATTTGCCACCTTTTGGCATCTTATTGTTACGCCCAGGGACAGAGGGCCTTTAAACTGGCTATAGATGTGTCAAAGTCCCTTATACATTTGGTTCGAGATGCCGTCGCAACGGTCGTCACGATCAAATGCATGTGGCAATGGGTCACAACATGGCACGGACAGGCGCTGGCGGTCACACCTTCGCAGTATAGATCAAACGCTTTGGTTCGACTTCTACGACAACTTTGGTGCACGCGGTGCTCAAACAGACTCACCGTGCTTGATCCGACAAGCAGCCATGACACAACACAACCTGTCTTACAACCACACCAGGAGAAGCACGTACAAGACTCGGGCTCTTTTGCAGTAGAGGAAAATGCCTCGTCTTTCGCCCATCAGTACCCACACTCAAGACGGCGTACTGAACTCAAACTTCACCCCAATGTAACATGATACCCAACAGCACTGACCCATGGCACCAATTCACAGCACCAACTCACAGCACCAAGATTAGTGAAAGCGAAGCTGACCATTGGGCAGCCGTCACTCCGCCATCTCCATCAGGTCGACGAGTGCGACAGTCTGCTAATGCATGACCACCTGATTACTGCTGTCTTTTGGTTGTCACAATTCATGTCTTTGATCTCACTTTCAGTTCTGTTTTCACTTTTCTCATTGAGTTTCCCAGAACACCGGTGTTAACCACCGACCTCCAATTATATAAACTGGAAAGTTGCCAATGAAACACCGAGAGAAACGCGACAGCCATTCAACTATATTGTTGTTGGCATTCCCTGAAATGAGATGCTCTCAGGTTCATCACTTAATTTACATCATCAGATTGCAAATCGGTAATTGACGAAGCCAGCTTAGTGGTCAATTACCTGTAATCTTACAATATGTTCAACCAAAAGTAGCCCATAATGGGAATTGAAATCAATGAAATTGAATTCATTGAAATCAATGATTGATTTCTATTTTCTCGTCCTTTCCATTACTTGCAGTCGGCGGGAAATATCAGGTTGATATGTGTGCCGCTTGGGAAGATGTACCCAAATACAACACGCATGTGGCTGTCCCTCGGTTCATTGACAACGTGCTCCTTATTGTGCGAAAATTTATGTATCTTTTGCTCTGTGCTAGTCAGTCACAGACCTGTTACTGCATGCTGCATAGACAATGGCATCACTGCCTGTGAGGGCTTTGCACGTCCTTTTCCTTTCAACATTTGCACTTTCTCGCTTTGTGGCCACCCGTCATATGACGACATGGATCAGTGCGGGCCAGCCGTTTGCACAATCTGCGAGCATTCTGGGGATCCTCGTTAAGCACAATTGCAATATTGCATACACGTTCATTTCCATAGCGGAGATAAAAAGGTTAAAGAAGGGGGTGGAGGTTGCACAGAATCAACTTTTTCCAAACATGTTGACATGCAATCTTCATGCCAGCAGGGGCTTTCACCAGTGTTTCTTTGGAACGGCCCGACGGTGCAAGTGGGACCTGGACAACGTGCCTCCGCTGGAGTCGCCATTTTGCTGTTGCTCTATTGACAACTCCAAAAGCGTCCCCCATCCGGCCAATATCTGAAGCCTGGAAAGCCCAAGAAAGCGGATTCCGGACAGAACCAAAAGTGCACTCATCCCTGGGGTTCAGAACCCTGACGCTTCCGGGGCGGTCACCGTCGCCTGGCGCCTCCCCCGCACAGGGAGGCAAGTTTTCCGCAGCGCGAGACGTCACAGAAAGGCCAGGCCGCTGCAAGAGTTGTCCTTGGGGCGAGTCCCGGTACGATTGCAGGGAAGTTGAGTGGAGCGCATGCGGAGACCACGGCCCAACCGTCGGTGTGATGGCAGCCCCGGCCAACTGGGTAATTTCCAAGCAGGGCGCAGGATCATGCCGCCGCATTTCCCAAAGGTAGCGGCGCTTGCGCTTCTATCCCAGTTTGCAGCGGAGGCGGCCTGCAGTGCCAGAGCCGTGACGAGCGAAGCCCCCATCCCCGGCCAACCGGCTGCTCTCGTGCCCCCCTAAGCAGGAGCGCTTTCCGGGCTCTCAGGGCCCTCCGGGCGCGCGGGTCAGCGCTCCTCCGCTCCCAAGAATCGGGAACGTTGGACTAGTACCCGCGGCCTGATCGTGAGATCTAACCGACTGGCAATCTGTTCGCCAAGGGCGGCAGTTGATTTGCACCTCGGCCTCGAGGTTGGAAGCCGCAATGCGCGCGGCGCACCGCTGGCCATGGCAAGATGAGGGCTCCTCATGCATCGATGCAAGGAGCGGCGCAGGCGTTGCAGTTCCGAGAATGCAGACTGCACGTGAGGGACAAGAAGGGAGCCCTGGAGAAGGGCCATTGGGGACGTGCGGCCCTTGCGCCCCTTCAACCCCATTCCGTGCGCACCGTTTTCCACTCCGCGAGGACGGCTCCCGATGCAACGATCGAAGGGGCTCCGAGCATGCAGCACCGGGGGAGTCCAGGAGACTGGACAACTGGCGACATGGCCAGCTGCCACCGAAACCCCTTGCAGGGCACCGCTGCTCATGCTCCTACAATCTCTCACTATACATAGCTCCAAGGAGCAACGCAGGGCATTGCAGCTCCGAGGATGCAGTCTTCGCTTGAGAGGCAGACGACAAGTGGGGAGTACAGTAGATTGGACAACTGGCGACATGGGTCCCCTTCGGCCACCGAATCCCCATGCAGGGCACCACTGCCCCAAGCCGGGACAATCTCTCCCGATGCATCCCCCCAAGGAGCAACGCAGGCATTGTAGCTCCGAGGATGCAGTCTCGCAAGACTGCATCCTCACCTGTGGGCGAGAGGGGCAGTCGACAGGCGGTGTCCAGGCGCCCCCTGTGAAGCTGTCGGCTTTGGAGTTGCCGACAGTCCCGCGCCAGGCCAGCGCCACAGGGCGGACGGCTTGTGCTGGTGCTGGACAGGGTCGCGTACGAGTATCGGCGGGGGCGCTCGAGCAAGCCAGTGCACAGCCAATACTGATCTGGTACGGCCGCAAAGGGGCAAGCAGCTATAGCTGCAGCGACGAGGTTCATTGGGACGGCGCCGATGTGCGTGATGATGAGTTATGTGTGTTGCAATAGTACTGTACTCAGGGTACGCTCGCAGCAGATTTTGGGCACGGTTTAAGTACTTGTTGTGCTGTGTACTGGCGGCGCTGTCTGGTGAAGTACGTGGAGTGTGGCGGCCAAGGGGCGAGGGGGAGGTCCCACGTCCCATGTGAGGTTTTAGCGTTTGTGGCGGCACGTACTGCACGCACGAGGGGCCAAAGTGCAGGGAATGCGGGGCGCGGGAGGGACAAAGTGAGCCACGGTGTCACGCGGCCACGCGCATGACGAAGCCTGGGGGGCCCGTGCAGATCGAGGGGGAAATCGAACGCCCGATGTGACCCTCGTTGCGAAGTTGCAACAAGGAGTCACATCACGGCAGTCAGCTGACGTGATGGTCGCAAGGAAAACGCCACACAGTCGCAAGCCGAACCTAACCATGTTGAATATTTGTTTCTCAGTTAAACAGTGAATAAGTGGGGGCAATGTCTTGCAGTCTTGAGGGTGTTGGGTGCCATTTTCCACCGGTGAATGTTGCACCATGATGCTCTGATAACAGTATTGCTATCATCATTCTGCTGTGCGCTAATGTATTGTCGACGTGTGTTGAGTCGGTGCCGAGTTAGGATATTGCAGTGCACAGATTGACGCCGATTCAACATTATTGCTGCGGACCAAAGGAGTCGGCAAACACAATTTTCCCTGTATTTGCCAGAAACAGATTGTTGGCACAAACTACGGAGCGCTTGACGTTGCCCGACATTCCATGCTCTGGGAATTCCCGCCCTGTGAAAAGGTACAGTCCCAGCAGTCGAATTCGCAGACCACTTCCGATTCCGGTGAGAGGAAACGTCATGCTCTTTTCCCTTGCGCTATCTGGCGGCAAAATTGCCATCCAGCAGCTGCCGCTGCAGCGATGGCCTCCATATGCGCTAGCCGATGGCGATGCGGTGTTTTCCGTAAAGCGGAGAGCAGCACACGTCGCGTTCGCCATTGTGCAAGCCCTGTGGCAGCAAGTTGCCGAAACGCTCAAGCACTCTTGAGGGATGTTGTTTTTTTCCTCAATTTCACTACCGAAAAAGGTGCTGGATGACGCAGTCTGCTTAAAATCTGACCGTGTCATCTGGCCTGCTTTTTCCGTAGTGTTTGAGGAACAGGAGAGGGGCGAGGGAAAATGTTCTCAAAGAACTGATGGAGTAGGGGCTAGCGCGCGAACCTAATTTGTATCGGTGACAGTATCGACTTTTCCTGCAATCTTTGTGGTCGCCTTACTTTCGCCTTTCTCGACTGTTCCCCAAGCTGCAATTTTATAGGCCTTACGCGCCTAACTAGATCACAAAATGTGTATTTGTAGATTGGGTCCTGGGCCTGGTCCTTGGTAAGTCCTCCACTTGTATCAATGCCACCCCAAAGCAATCCATGAAAGCTTTCTCCCGACCATCCGTGTCAATACCTTTCTGACTTTTAGTAGAAGTCTTTTACTCCCAAATCCACCCGTGATGGATAAGACTGAGTTTGGTAGATGTCAACATGACCCCGTGGAACAGCGGCAGGCCCACACCTTGGCGGGTGCTTGCTCACCCTTGGAGACCGGTTCGTGTCAAGCAGTCGGGGAAGCGTGCCACCTGATTCCTCTTCATGCTAAGCAGAACGCTGCCCCGCGTTCTGCCTCATAAAGCTGGACACTGAAAACTTATGTAAGAAATTCTGACAGATCATTCTGACTCTTATTCTGAACTTCTGACATTTGAACTCGTAGTTCCGACGATTTCATGCCTCTTAAAACTTCGGATAAGTATTCCTCTGGGGCTTTTCCTCACCAAATTTCTCAGGCCCATTTCGCTACTGGCACGGTGGGCGTGCCAGCGTCGACCCATCCTTTGTGCAGCCCAAAGTGCCCACCTCCGTCGTGGCTTACAAGCCCTCAGGTATTGGCTTCCAAACGGCAGATTTCCAAGCTTCGTCGTCTGATTCCCTCGCAAACTGTCCTGGACTCTCCTCGGAAAAAAACCCGAGGCCATTCTCGCTGCCACCCGCGCCTCTGGCTTGCCAACTCTCGTCGCCCCGATTCCCAAGGGGAAGACTTCCCAGCCCTGACGTCTCGTAGCCTTGCAAACTCTTACGGCGCCTCCACGGGAAGTTTTCGGGCCGCACTTCGCGGCAATCCTCGCCAAAGGCAGTCAGTCGAACTCGGGACCCACATGCCCTTCGCATTGCGAGTGCTTAAAGCATTCACATGGAGGCCAACGTCACGTGCACCCTGCGTCCCACACACCCAGTAGATTTGCCTGACAGCCCCCCGGGGCGCCAACACGTCGTAGTCATGGGTGGTAATCGGCCTTACGGCCTCGCGCACGACCACGTTGTCAACTCGCGGTCACGCGCCCGACTTCGCAGGATCCGTCCCCCTGTGAGGCGACAGGCGCCCACAGCCGCCCGCCACCGCCCAAAACCAATCCACAAGAACCTCGCCGACGCCGTGCAGCCCACGCGCCCGCGGGGCCGCCGGGAGGATGCGCCCATCGTTACGAAGGGCTGAGGTGGGCCCCGGGAGTACGGCAGGCGACTGATGCACGGCCATCTGCGGTCAAGGTGCCCACCCGTCGAGGATTGGATCGGCCGCCCTGTCAGCGGGGCGCCCCTCCCCTCCGCGCGCGCCCGTGTGTCACGACGATATCGCTCGCTGACAGGACCCCCCCCCAAATCCATCAATCAACCGCCAGATTCGGCTCAACTTGAGATTGGCGGCCCCTCAGGCAGACGCGCAGGCCGCCCGATGTTCGCCCAGCCCCACCCGCCCCTGCGCCCAGGTCGCTCATGCCCGTCCAAGAAGGACCCATCGCCCCTGATGGCAGGACAACCGGGGTGTACGACGTGGGAAGGCCCCCAAGGCGCCATTTAACCCCACGCCCGGCCTCCCCCACCCCCAGGATGGAGTGCCACGATTTTTTACCGCATGTATTCTGCCTAGCTTCCCCTCCCTTCCCCCCCCGTGACCCCGGGCGGGCGGGCTGACCCGTAGGCGCCCCAGCCACGGGGGGCCGCCCAGGCGCCCCAGTCCCCCCCCCGTGAGAGGTCGCTCGCCATCATGAGCGGCGGGGGGCCGGACGATGAGCCGGCAGCCTCGCATGCCCACGCCTTCTCCCCGCTCGAGGACGCGCCGGATTTGGAGCCCCTGGAGAGGGAGGCCCTGCCGCTGGGGGGGGACAGGGCGTTCCTGCTGCGCCACGCGCTGTCCAAGTCCGAGTGCCGGCATTACATCGGCGTGATGGAGGGGCTGGGATTCTCGGATCTGGACACCGGGGGGGGCGGGGCCGGCCGCGTGGTGGCGGACTCGCCCGGGCTGGCGGCGCTCATGTGGGCGCGCTACGGGGAGCGATTCATCTCCGACGTGGTGGTGGGGATCGGCGAGCCGGACCCCAGCCTGCAGGAGCCGTTCGGCGCCAACGGCGTGTGGAAGGCCTGCGGCATCGGCCGGACGTTCGCCGCGTGCAAGTATACGGGCGAGGCGGCCTGCGCGCACCACTGCGACGGCATGTTCGTCAGGTGGGGCCACGGGGGGGCGAACAAAGCCAGGGAAGGGAGGTTGAGGTTTCGTGACCGGAGGTTGCCCAAGGACCTTGGACGGGGGGGGGCAGTGTTTTATCGTCGTCATCGGCGGGGTGGGTGTGGGGGGCAGGCGGCCCGCAACCACCTGGCAGGAACCACGGGCCGTGGCCCACGTGGGCTGATGGGCGGGGTGAGTCATCCGCGTGGTGCCGGGGGGGACTTCCCGGGGGGTTCCCGGTGGCGTGGTCCCGGCGTTACGTCACGCGGCGCTGGGCTTGCATCACGTCAATGCGATTCTCCGTGGAGGCAGGCGGTGGCGATTTGGTAACCGCCTGGAGTTTGTTTGCGATATGCATTAGATTTCAATGAACTGAACACGGACACTGCTTGCCGGGGCAAAGGAGGAGCTGGCGGCTCCTTGCCTTGTTCTGTTGGAATGCATGATGATGATGGCAATTGGGTCGGTGACAACGCAGTCCAGCGTTTGTGAAAAGTGAGAATCGGTTGGCGAAATTGTGAGTGATGATCAGCCAGCGTTGGCGAATCCCGTTCATCAAGTTTGTCAAGGGCGTGCGCCAAACAAAATCCTTGAGTCTGGAGTACACAGCGGTGGCGTTTGGAGTGGCCTGGCAAGTGGCTGGGGATTAAGGCAATCACGTAGAGAGAGAATTTTCGAGCGCCTGGTCACCGAGCTGTTGCTCCCCCGGTCAGCAATCCGTGGGTTTGCTCGTGCTGTCACACACCACGGGTTAGGACATCCCCAGTGTGGTCCGAATTCCATTGTTGGTGTCATTTTACCTTTTGGAGAAATGCCAGCACCCCACTCAACAAATCGAGTGCCTTGAGTACATAATGAAAGTTGTATGAATAAGGAATTTGGATTCCAGTGCGCCAATGCTGAATCCTGGAGCTGGTCATGGTCCAGTTGTGTCAGTCACATGCTTGAGGTGTGCTGAGGTGCAAAGTTTGTTCTGCTATCGTACTATGGCCACAGAAACCCCCAGCTTGAGGGAAGTATGAAAGTTCTGTCATGCCTGAAGGTGGCTTCAATGGCAGAAGGTGTACGGGACAGCATTCCACATGCCCCAATGGTTTGTGGGAATCAACATCTTGTATGCAAGTTTTCTTCAAGGCACTTGCAACATTGTCAAAAGTGTATTGTCACTCACTTCCTACATTCTGTCATCCTTTGTAGGCTATCTGTAACCGGCAGCTCAGAGTCACAGTATAGATAGCATGATCATGGGGCTGCTTCTATTTCTGTATCCTTTAAAGTGAACATTGCAATGAAGACATGTCCTGAAATGCGCATCAATAGATGCCACCAATGGACTTATTGATTTTCAAAGGACTTTGGCTGGCTCACAAAGGCGTTGTGCAGGCAGAGGGGCGACAAGGAGCGCTCTTGGAAGACCATCATGGTATACCTCAACGATGACTTTGAGGGCGGTGCAACCAATTTTCTGAAAGACGTGGCGCCTCTACAGAGCAACGAGGAACGCCGGCCACGCGCCACGCCAGATCAAATCCGGCACAAAGTCATGCCGGAGGCCGGCACAGCGATCATATTCAATCACAGGTGGCTGCACCAAAGGATCACTTATCTGTTGCAAAACAGAAGGAACATGGATGAAACAAAATTGGAAGTCAGGCACTGGGCAATCTCGTCATGATGGCATTATGATGTGATGATGATGATGCGCTTCAATGCGCTGCTTCGTCGATGGTTTTTCTTATGAATTGCATGTGGGTTTGGAACATTGTTTGCGCCAAAGCAGATGTTTACTCCGGTTCAAAACAGCGACGACGTGCCGAAGGGAGGATGCTTGTGATTTGCCGACCACGAATGAATTGGATTGCTCTAGGCATCAAACCGAATCGTTTCCCAACCATAAATGAATTCTATTTCTGGTGCTGTTTTAATGCTCAAGGACTGGGGCTCCTGTTTTGCCTCCTTGTACTTGCCCTGCATGCAGCTTCATTGTTTAGCCTCGCTCATGGGACAACCGCTGGGTCTCTTTATTGCATGCTGTTTTTGGAGAGCTTAAAGCGAATGGCTTTCCTCCATATGCGTAATGTACTGTACGGTTCAGTGTT
Source organism: Ostreobium quekettii (assembly GCA_905146915.1). Classification (NCBI taxonomy): domain Eukaryota; kingdom Viridiplantae; phylum Chlorophyta; class Ulvophyceae; order Bryopsidales; family Ostreobiaceae; genus Ostreobium; species Ostreobium quekettii. The sequence continues at coordinate 11,914 of CAJHUC010002668.1, read as the reverse complement.
TCGAAACACTGATATTTGAGTGTTTTACTGTGCGGGTTTTCCCTATAAGAGCGTAGCATCAATATTCAGCTCCCGGCCACTTCTGGCCACACGCTTGTGCCGTTGGTTCGAAGGGTGAATAAAGCGCAGTCAACATTTGACGAATCTAAATTCCAGGTATGCATGCCAAGATATGCGACGCCCATATCTTCAAGATATTGACGAGCGTACGGTGGCTGCACGTATCCGGGGCACGGCACAGTTTCTGATGGTACAAACGAATTGATCAATTCATTTATAGATCGAGAGATAGGCTACTTGGCCGGCTGGTTGAGTGAATGCATTGGTGCGGCTCAATGACTGCACAGGCTGCTTCCTCGCATTGATATGTAAGATATATTTGTGATGAATGCGCAGGTTGTTGCATGAGGGGGAGACGGTCACGGCGGGCGTCAAGTACATGCTGCGCAGCGACGTCATGTACACGCGGGTGGTGGGCGAGGACATGGACCCCAACGACCGGGACGCCCTGCTGCTCTTCCGCAACGCGCAGGCCGCGGAGGCGGAGGGCGAGATGGGCACTGCGGCGTCCCTCTACCGGAGGGCCTTCAAGATGAGTCCGCGGCTGGCGGAGGCCTACGGTGACGACAGCAGCTGACGTCAGGGGTCGGCAGCTTCCGGTTGACTTCAAGCTACAAATCGATCGATATATGTATATATCGCAGTGGCGGGATTTCGATATACATTGCAGTGGCGGGCGAGAATGCGCCCCCCCTTGCGCTGTCGAGCGGCGCCATGTTGGTGGGGCGCTTACATGAATTTGGGACTGGTGAATGGGTCAACCGAATAATAAGGGGCGCTGTGGAGACCAGAGGCTGGTTGAAGGCGCTCCCCTGGCCCGCCTGTTGGCGTCGGCGCACGGCCGACATAAAGTACTGGCAGCTGCTCCCAGCGGCGGCCTTATGCCGCTAAGTACGGATCATTGCTGCCGTCCTTGCCTGCGCTGCTGCCCCTCTGCGGGCCTCACCTGCCCAGTAACAGGGCGTGTCTGTTTCTCTGTGGTTTTCACGATTCGGGGTTCTTTGGAGAGGGGCTCTGGTGAAGCGTGAGCGCGACGCCGCGCACGCCGCGAGGGCTAGTTGCGTTTTGGAGTCGCGTGAATGCGCGTGTCAGGTCAGGCTGGCGGTCATGGGCCCGTCCCCCTTGCGGATGTGGGGGATGGGGGGGGCCACGGGTGGCGAATTTGAGAGTGGAGAACATCTGCGTTCGCTTGGATAAATGTGTCTGGGCGGCCTTTCAGGCGAGGAGTTTTGCTTTTTTCGTGCTTCTGTAGGTAGTTCCCGTGTCGGGGTGGGGCGGGGCGACGTCGCACTGTAGTCTTGAGCTAGAGGCGGTTTGGAGGGACTGCCTTGCCAGAGGGCCGGATGTCCGCGCGCTCGAGGAGCGCGGGAGATTCCAGGCAGCCACGGAGGCCGGTGCAGTTTGGCGGGGGTGCCAATCAGCGGATGCGCAGAGGCATTTCATTTCGGGGAAGAGAATAGTTGCCTCATTAGAATGGGACACCAAATGGCGGCGCTGGAGAGGGGGGGGGTCAGAGTCGTGTGGTAGTCATGTCATGTGTTGATGCACGTGGGGATGTGAAACGAGAACCTTGATCCGGCCGCGCTGCGGGGGGGAGGTCATGAGTAGTCCGTCAGGTGTGTCGCAAAGACAATAACCGAACTTGAAACTTGAGATAGATTTTCGGCGAGGCGGTCACGCGAGACGCGTGGTGGCGTGTGTAATCCTTGCAATAAGGATGCTGATTTTGGTGTGCTTCTTTCTGTGTTCGACGCACAGTTGTCGGGAGCGGACTTGACCTGCGCCATAACTACGTTTGTAATGCTCCGACGGAGTCCGGGATCGCGGAGGTTGGAGTTCATTTAAGCTGGCCCTCGATCTGATGCACATATGTGGCTCCATTGGCTCACACGAAACCATCCGCCCTGCATTGGGCGTGGCCCAGACACCTTCAGACGTTTGTTTGATTGGCTCTCTCGCGACCAGCACATTAGTTCATGTATTATGTGTTCATGTATTGCGTGTTAAGTATATTAGGCGTTCATGCATTATGTATTAATAATACAATGATTAACTATGTATTAGTAATACATTGATTAACTATGCATTACTTGACTACAGCTATGTATTGATGTATTATGTTGTTACTGTACGTTACAATGTACTGCAATGCACGTCCAATATTGAATCACAGTGCAAGCTGTCTGCGCCATGAGAAGCTGACACGAGTCCGCTCCAGCACGGAGATGGACAGGTAAGTGGGCAGCGGGACGCCCGCCGCCTGCCATGTCAGCCGCGGCGCAGCCTGCTGCCCCGCCCTCCCGCCGTCACGCACGATGTCGGCGAATCGGTGAGTCCCCATCCACGATTCCGCCCCCGCCCCGTGCTCGAGATAGGATCCAGCAGTTGGCCCAAGCACCTTGGCATCTGGGGTGCTGCCCTCTTGCACTTTGGGAGCGGGGTTCTCGGGGCTTTGGCAAGCAGGGAGATCAGCCCGCACGTGCCCGTCGTTCCACCAGCCAGTTTGGCGTTGCTGGCGACGGCAATGGGGACAATTCCCTGTCTGACCAAGGGCAGGATCGCCTTGTGCGTAACAAGGCCCGTGCCTTGCTAAGTTTAGAAAAATGCTTTTCGCATCCAGGAGCAGGTGTGCGGCTTGCGGGCCACTCTTGGCCCCTCCTCCTTGTCCTGTTCTTGCTTAACTGTGTGTTTTCTTATGTTTTGGGGCATTCTCTGCCCGTGCCGATTGCCTGCCAAAGGACGAAACGGTGCCGGTGAGAACGCGCTGGGGCGGGCACAGCACCGCTGTAGTAGACGGCACCGCTGTAGTAGACAGCACCGCTGCTGATGTGCGCTGGCAAAAACAATGTTCGTCATGCAACAGTCATCCAGCTCTTGACAAAGTTATTCGCAAGGGCTTACTTGCACACCATCGAGATAGTATATGACTAACGTCGGGCTGTTGCAAACTGCGCATTTCTGTACGTTCTGGTCCCCTTCAGCGAGGCCTGCTTCGAGCATTTAGACTGGTTTCGTTGCAATCCAAGAGTGGGATGCCACAAAGTGCCGATCCAGGAGCAACGAGAGACACCGGCGATAGACTGATGTTCCTGGAGGAAGGTGGAAGAAAGAGTAAACTCACGAAGAGCATGACACTACAACTGGATTGGCGGCACCATTGCTACGTTTTTACGGGCTCTGCAACTGGCTCTCAATGTGGCACGGCAAGGCTGTTGCAGTGCCTGACTTGCGCGTTTCGACCTCCATTCACGGTATTGGCAGAAACGGAGGTCAAAATGTATTCAAGTTCAATGTGGAACAAGATATTGGACAGGATATTTGAAAGGTGGCGTGAAGTTGGCATGGCTTGTTCCAGTGGTAAGGAATGGTGAAGGTTATGGGATACACGGAGTTGTGATTGAAGTTGGCCAATCCGAGATGTTATGGAAGGATTTCTGGAAATGCTCCCTCAAAAATCATATGCCATGATCCATCAGACAATTTAAGCATCCACAAACGGCAATGTCAAGAAGGGAAAGAAGGAAACACCATCTAGGATCGCCTCCGAAAGTGCAACTTTCGGCCCAACATTCTTTCAATACAGACTATTTGCATCAATTAGGTCTGAAGACCTGGGCAATTGCAGCTCGACATTCCAGTAGAATTTGCGACAGACGAGGAGAGTGACAGCAAGCTTGTTGTCGTCTCGAAGGAGCAACAACCAAATAAGAAGAATTGTTGATTGCTGAAGTTGCCATGGGTCCGGAGTTCTCAAGTGGGTTATTTGTTGGATCTGGGTATTTATTGGACGACTGCTTCATTTAAATAATCTGTGACCGTCTGGCAGGCCAATTGCCTGTCAGACTGTTTGCCCAGAAACACACTCAGCTCACAGATTTGGTAGGAAATGGGGCACCCTAGGGCAAGCTGATATTGCTGTGGAAACAGAGCAAGAAGCAAGGGCTGTGAGGCAAGAGGTGCTTTTTGGATCCTCTGTGCGGGTTGGATTGAGAGAAGAAAATTTTCGCAACGCCTTGGTCAAGGGTGGCGATATTTTCTCATTGGGTTGTGGACCGGTTGTTGTAATTTTGGGGGAGTCCTGCGCGTTAGGCTCTACATATGACAGTCGTTGTTATTAATAGTTCAGGGATCCGACTGCTCAGCTCCCTAATCAGCAGTCACACTTGGAGTTCACTCATTCTGTCGACAGAGAATTTGTGATAGGCCGCTGTAGACAATGGGTCGTGGCGTTTGGAATACAGTGGATTTCGTGAATCTATCAGTTCGAATGGACAACAGGCCACTAGTTGGTTGGATGCACCAACATCTGGGACTCTCATTGCACATATCATGGCGCTGATTTCTTGGGCGAAATGGGGGCTGATGGGTGCCTATTTGTATTGATATATGAGTTCTCTGGGAAAAGAAACAGCACTCGACCAAAATCGTTTAGGTAGTTATACACATAGTTGACTAACGCTTAACAGTCACGAAACCAATTTGGATTCAATTTAATTTGGGTAACCCAAATGATGCCGCTGCTGCCATGGTGTTGTGGTGGCGTGATCCAGGTTCAAGTGAAGCCATTTGGGAACATGACTGCTTTTGCTGAGAGCACAAGGGTATGGCACTGCCTAGGAAGTTAAATACTTCACCACGGATGAAAACCTTGGACACTCCCTGTTCATCTGCGCCCCGCGGGGTCACAAGCCTCCCAGAGCTCAAGGACAGGAGCTTGCGTCCCACGGCACACCAGTTCTCACAGCTGGAGATATTCTGGCGCAATTCGGCGAGATGGCTCGCTACATCAATTCCTTTGTTAACGCTGGGATCGACTGCGCCTGCAAGCCGCATAAGGTTTGTGCAGAGGCGTGAATGAACGGCGAGTTGTGAAAACGCACAAAACTATCAGGACTGATCTTTGTCCATGGCCATCGCATGCGGCAGAGGTGCAAAGAGCCGCTGGTGCGCTGGCCAAAGGACTTCATTAGGCGGGGTTGGAGGGCACAGGAAGTCGAGAGAAAGATCAAACGCCTGCCCGCCGGTAGATGAATCCATACATGTGTTCTTGGAATGCAATGGACCAAGCGACGCGAAGCACCCTTCTGCAAAATGTGTTCCAACAAGTGACTGGATATTTGAAGACGCTTCCTAGCTCAATACTATGGGTTATGCTGCTGACCTGCGCAAGCTCTAACTTCCATCCCTATCAGCGGCGCCACGCTTTTGCAACAATTCAATTATATCATTGCGACCCCTGCGAGTTGCCATCGTGAGTGCGGTGACGCCATTCTGTGCATCAAGTCACATAAAAGATGTCGTGTCCAAAGCTACATTGCACGTTTTGCTACACGCGCGGGGCATAGGACAGCAATACAATTGACTTGCAATGTCATAATGCTGATTGCACTGCTGCACAACGCAATGTATGTCCAAACAGTGCTTTGAAAGAGCCGTTGAATGGAACGTGCAAAAGAGGTGAAAACGATGAAAAAGAAAAACATGGCTGACCATGGATGGCCAGGAGCATCTTTCCAAACAAATGCATTACTAGTCCATAAGCGCAGATGCAATGGCACGTACACTCAGTACTTAGGCAGCACACATGTGAACTTCCTGGTTCTAGCACCTAAACATCACAATAACAGTGACTTGTTGAAATTTAAATTCCATTTAATCCATTCAAAAATCCACAATGCTTAACAATGAATGGCGAGCATTGAGAGCAATTTTGCTCATTGTCCAGTTTTATGCAGCACAACTGTAGTAATACATTTATCCAGTACTTAAACAACACCAAAGAAAACATAGGAGAGTGTCACACAACACAAACAAGAAGGGCGCCCGCACCGAATCTGTCAGATCCACAGATGCTATATACTCACAAAGAGGGCAGGATTTTTCAAAGAAAGGGCACGCAAGGGCGCGCAATGCCCTCGCGAGAAAACAGGACCAGGGTCACAGAACCAGGGGTCATGTTGCTGCTCAGCAAGCAAATTGTCGATGCTGACATCCCCCCGAGTGACAGTCCGACAGCGCTGCGCACGCCAGCACCAGCGCAATACAAAGTGGCGAGCGCAGGGGCCCATTTCCCGCCTGCGACTGCCTGGAACCGCATGGCCTTTGTGCGACCCACCCGCGAACTGCAGGTGCCACTGGACCAGCTGCGCTTTTCCGCTGCCTTTAGGCACGCTTGGACCTAAGGTCGGCGAGGCTTCGCGATTCGACGGGCATGGGCAAGCGGGGCCAAGTCGCCGTCCCAACAGCGGCGGCCCGAATGTGTACCCCATCAGCGAGTTCCAAGTTTGTAAAATACCTCGATGGAAATTACTGCCAAAGGAGGAAAAAACTTAAGCCTGAGGTAACGCCAAGTGGCTCCTGAGTGAACAAAAGCTCTGGGAGGGTGCCCATCGATGCTGGCCAAAAGTTATACTTCGAGGTAGTAACAGTTCATTGATTCTGTTGTGCGGCAATTGGGTGCACGAAAGAATTGCTATTTTTGATTGCTCACAATTTTTTTGCAGAGATCTGATGTTGCTGACGGAAATGGCTTTGGGGGGACTATCACGCGACTTGTGGCGTTGGGGGCCGGCATGTCGCACATCATCTTCAATTGGCACATAAGGCTGACGGGCAAGGGCAATGGCAGAGAATCTCTTGCGGGCATTGTCACGCCTTGGGTGCTTCGCCAGGGATGCGCGAATCTCTGGCGAAGCACCCAAGGCGTGACAATGCCCGCAAGAGAAAGGGAAAGCGATCGCTTTCCTGTCGACAGATTGTCTTGTGTGCCAATCGACTGCAATGGTTGGCGAGAACATCTCCTTGGGTACCCAAGAATCGTTACATTGCAGATTTATCATTATGCCGGTGTAATGATCAATCTGGCTGCCGCAGAGCAGCAGAGTGTTGGGGCATCTCCTCGTGACTGGTCGAATTGCGCGGAGCGTCTGTGACTGCTCTTCGTCAAGAGAAGGGGACAGGGCGTTTGGAAGGTAAGCCCACCTAGTCTCTCAAGTGCTGACTTGAAAGATCGCAAGACACCGACCGAATTGTGTCGCACCCTCCATTACCCGGGATGGTGAACAGTTCTGTGGATGCGCTACGGCGTTTGTCAGTTGTGCCTAGTGTGTGCCGAGCACAATGGGCCTTTGTTGCACGATGTTGAGACCCGCTATACAGGTATGCCCTGAGATTGTTGTGTCTATATGCTGAGCCTGTTTTGGCCCGAGAGCGATACAGGACGGTTAAACATGTGGTTAATGCAGCCATCTCCACACCCACATGAAATATTTGCACACGGACAAAAGACAGCAGGGCGCCGCGCCCACCACTGATCACATCGGGGTGGGGTGTGGCGACAGTGAGCAAGGTGTGCAGTCGGAGGCCCATGGTTGATGGACGTGTGAGCGATTGTCCAAGTATTGCAGTGAGTGCCTGCGAGCGCATCTTGTTCCTTGCCGTTTCGAATTGGAGAAAGTAAAGTATTCTTCGGGACTGCGGCGCCGGGATTGTTGGTATCAAATGGATTATCACTTTATGCACTTTGATACTAATTGTGCGACATCTACCCGGGTCATACGGTAGAGAACCACCAAGGCTTCCATCTTTTTCGGTCCAGTTTCAACAATTTCGAACAATTCCCGCCTTCTTTATACCATTATGACATGGATACAGCGACACCCTTACCCAGGCCGATGAATTGCACATCTATCGTTAACTACAACGCAGAGAGATTAGGAAAGTCCCAGATCCCTGTGGACTCCGCAGACGAAAAATGGAAAATCACAGATCATTGTCCCAAAAAATGAATATAAAAAACACTGAAAGCCATGTGTTTTTTTTGCAAAGGTAACGTACGAAAAGTACAGCGTTATGTCAACTCATGCATCTACAGGGATGCGGATTCCCAACAGAATCCGAGCTGCTTGTAGACTTGCAAGCAGAGCCGCGCAATACTTACGAAAGAAATGCATTCCTAACAGCAGAATTACGACCTGGAAATCTTCGGCTTGCAGTTGAACACGCTCGCCGTCCAGGGGAACATCCTTCCAATACAGAAATACAGTGGATGACAGAAAGCAACGGTCTGTTTTCCGCTGCCTGGGTATCTCGCCAGATGCTCAGATCATACAATGGTATGATATTCTGTGCAGAAGTTATTATTTTCTCAAATTTGTAACGGCGCTGACATGCCAAATGGCTACCAATTGATTCCACAACATAGGTCTTCAAAAGGTTGTGCACACTGCTGAGCTCCGCCACACAAGGAGGCGCATCAACACACCAAGGCAAGGTGGCCATCATCAGCTGCCTAATAACTCGCCCGGGCAAAGCGGCGCCCATGATTCATTCGGTGAGAATCCCGCACTAGCGATGTCAAGCCTGGCAGGAAATCTGAAAATCATCAGAAGGAACTGCATCAAAGTAGCGGACGGTGTTTTGGCCGTCAAATGAGTTCATGCGGCATGGAATCATCACAATACTTTGACCGTGCACGAGCTGAACATTGCGGCAGTGTTCACCACGTTGTAAAGCACAATTGTGTTGTAGACAACCTTGAACATCAACTGATTTGATTCGACTTGAAGTGGTCGTAACCGTCGACAAGGTGGAACACATGTTGACATTATGGAACTAAGTATATGTAGTGAGTGACCTTGTTTATCAAATGAGATTACACAGTGGTGTCGCGATGATGAGCATGACGACCACAATGCCATAATTGAGCAACGTAGTGCCCACGTGGCACATATATCCAAGTGGTTTCAAATCCTGCTTATACCCAGGTGCAGTGTTGACTATTGAGTGGGATGGACTGGCATTGACCGCCAGCTGACTTGAGTACATTGACACACACTGAAAAATTGACGTGCATTCAAAGCATCGACCATGTTGACCATCTGAATCTAATTCAATTGATTCGATGCAGTATTGAATTGCAACTGTCATGAAACAACCGGCGTTGGTTATCAATCGATTTGATCAGCTTGGTACAGGCGCAATGCGTTGCCCGCGTAGACCACCTCTGTCGCCTGGAGCTGTGTCAACAGCGACGTTTGCCGTTAACCGGATTGCGTGGCTGGATGTGTGTTGATTGCGTTGACCGGTTGAGAACACGTTGGCATTACGAGCAGTGTCGGCCATCAACTGACTCAGTTGCCTCGGAAGCAATGCTGCATGAAAAAAGGGCACCATGCTTTGACGGCATTGACACAGGTGACAGCGTTTGCCACAATATTTTGGGAGGCCTTTGCTCATAGGCCCTTGGACTGTGGCGGCCACAGGGGTACGGGAGGCATTCACATTTGGCAACGCGACTTTTGAAGAGCTTCCACACACGAACCGGATGCGTTTTCTTACAGTGAAGGCGAAAGATACTTATAGCATGGTGGAGTGACGGTTCGGTGTCTATACGTCCCAGAATCTCCACTCTGGCCATTCTAACGAGTTGGCCGAACTCCATCTCATTTCACATGCCAACTGCGACACATACCAACTATACCCCATTGCCAACCAACTCACCAACTACCCAAATTCACTATCCATTCCCACTCTCCCTCACTCCCACACTTCCGGCACTCCTATTCCCTCTGCCAACCCCGATTCAGTCGGGCCGACTGTGGACCATTCCCAAAGCCGTCCCCGTTCGTTCACTACGTCAATTCACCCTGATTGGCTCCCCTAACGTATAATGCGCAACACTCCCCACACGTTGACATATGTGGCAAGCGTTGGCCGCCAATTGGCTCAGTGGCGCGTTTGGCCATTGTACACACAACGGATGTATCTCCATTGGAACGGCAGTCAGGACTCCCATATGTAGCAAAGTACATTCAGACCAACCCTCCAGGGTATTCTACACGGACATGACAAGCACTCAACCCACACTCTCCACCGAAAGGGTGGCGCTGCTGCCTTGGCGTCGTCGGCCCATGAACAGGCTGAAATGGAGCCGTTTGCACAAAGTGCCTGATTTCGGCTGCGAACGCAAGGGCGCGGCGCTGTCTTGGGAGTACACAGTATTGAAACACGTGAAAAACTCACCCCTCCCCTCCCTAAGATTTAGTTGTGTTCGACGAGGTCAAAAATTTCTAGAATGCACGGACTAGCAACACTCCTATCACCACACCAATCTCCAGAGCTGGCGGCATCCTTGCACAATTTGCTGAAGGCCGCTCATCACTCCCATTCCTTTCTCGACGCTGGGCCCGACGGTGCCTGCAAAATATTATGAGGCTTATCAAGTGACACAAACAAACTGTGGCCTCTGGAAACCCATAAACGTATCAAGGCCGATATTGACCAACGGCCAAAGCCCATCACAATCGGAACAAATGACACGCACCAGCCTTCTAGAAAGCGCGTTCTGGCAAGCTCATGGACATTCGAAGACACCACCCAGCTCAATGCCGCAAGTTGTGCTGCTGGCCTGTACAGGCTTCTCATCTCCATGCTCGTCAGCGGTGGTACCACCGGTGGCGGCGTGCTTTTCCAGCAATTCGACAACTGCTTTGGCACGACGTTGAGTTGCCGAAATGAGTGCGGTTCGGCCATCCTGTGCATCATGGAACACCAAGTCTGTCGTGTCAAGAGCCCCTTTGCACGTTTTTGCCAAACGTGCGGAAAAAAAGATAGGGAGACATGTCCAGTAAAGCAGCACATCCACAGCAACACTCTCGTGCAATACACTCGCGCCATGCTTTTTCTTGCAACAATTCGACGACTACCTTGTAAGCACTTTGTGATTCGTCCCACTGCACATCGCGGCACCAATCTTGCTGTATCAAGAGCCCGGTTTGTGAAATACACGGAACACGGATAGAAAGGCATTCACTCTGCAGTGATGAAATGCTGATTACTTTGCTTCACAGCACATTGCTTGTGGCAACGGTATTTAGAAGCCATTGTTGAATGGAAATACGCAACAGAGATAAAAACGAAGAACGAGGAAAGAACCACCGAAACACACGAAGATATCTGCTTGCATATGAGAACTTTTACAACTATTAAATTACATTCTGTTCACTATTGTGACTCATGTGCCCATGACGTGGACAACCAATTAGTATTGGTAGAAAATTGGAAAAAGCACACTAACAGATCTGCAGTGCATGAAAATGACTGATAGGTGTACGAAAGTGTATGCTGGAAATGTGATAAACTAGTATGATGGGCAGCAATGAGATCAGGAGTTGATCTAGGGCGAAATGCAGCATGCACAGCTGCCAGGAATGGTGAATTTCAGGTAACATGATAAAATGAAAGTTGGCGTGAAATCGATCTAGGCGGCTGTCTACATGCTGCCCATTTTATGGCAGAATCCACGTCATGAGAATTGGCATTGTTTGACCAAAATTGAACCTGATATGGGCACATTTTGAGGTCGTAATCAAGTAGCCTTGAGCTGTTTTGATTAACCGTCTAACCAGTGGGTTTGATGTTACTATTGATTCAATGATGAGCCGTATGTTGGTGTGACTTTGGGCGTGCGCAGGGGAACGTGCATGTATAGTAATAAAGTGCGGGAGGTCATTGGAGATCATTGGCGAAGTGTTGGGTGGCAGCCAACGTTGTTTGGCCATTGAGCGCAGCTGTGCTGTGGGCATAGCGTAACGGTGCAATGTGGTGATGTTGGGCGCCATCGCATCGCGATAGGACGCACTGTGATTGTGTCACGTGATGATGGCATGACCTCTGCGGCAGAGTTCATGGGCAGCCCATGGTGGGAGGTCAGGGTGCCATGGGAACAGTGTGTGACCTCACTAGGCATGTCAAATGTCAATTACACATGCATGCAGGGCTAAAGTCCCCCTTTTCCTCACACAATCTGGGAGCTATAGGGGGAGCCCTGGGACAGCACAGGAATGGTTCACCG
>CAJHUC010002667.1:0-22175 GCA_905146915.1 Ostreobium quekettii | reverse complement strand
GGGACTTCATTGGTAGTAACGGGCGCCCCAAGCGCCCTTAACAGCAACACAAACACGTGCTGGGGGCGCCCACAAGCTTGCGCCCTGTGGGCTACTTTGCCACGGCGCGAACTTCCAAGGGCAAGCACGCAGTGGTAAAGTTGACGTGGACCACCGGGCGCCGCCAGTCCGCATCGTTCGTCACTGGCTGGTTCTGTGTTTCGGTATGTAAACCATCCCCGCATGTTTTGCGACAGGTACTTGCCCGATTGCCTCTCCGCACTTGATTCTGCTATGGTTTCAACAGAGCTCTGGAATCTCGAGAAGGCAGGAGTCCAGCCCTCACATGCAGTTGCCATGCAGATGCTTGGGCTGACGAAAGCTGACGGGCCCGACGGGCCCCTAACCAAGTTGTTCTGCTTGACAGCTTACGAGCCTAAGCTTACGATGCCACAAGGGGCTTGACGTTCTATTGCCCAAATTTGAATCTGGGGCGTATCAGGTCGTTTCAGTTGGGTGCAGGTCAGAAAGAGGTGCATGCCCATGGGGTGGAATTCCAAGGCTCCCCACACTATCATGCGCCCCAGATCGGAACAGATATAGCCGCTACACTGCTGCACCTGACATACTGCTTCCACCTTAATGGCCCGTATGCTTTGCGCAAATCTTTCGATTGCTGTCCGCCACCAGACAACGAAAAGCAACGTGTGATTAAGCAACTCGTTGTCCCGAAGTGCACCGCAAAATCGGAACTGCAGCAAGGTCCCAATGCGTTAGTAGTGAGTTGCAGTAAACGGCCACGCTGCACAACATTCTTGCCTGCGGACACACCGCTGCACATCGCGCACTGGCCACCGCTTTCCCACCCTCCAGCAATGACCTGCGGTGGGCGTCCACGCACCGCACTCCGCGGCACGTCCCCACTCGCTCACGCACAGCTGCTGATCCCAGCGCCTGTGCCGGGTGTCGCCAATTATCCCCAACGCCTTCAGTACACTCGCGCAAATGGCGGGATGTGCTCCATCTCGTCGTCCAGGGGTTTGTCATGCACAGGCCGGTAGTCGATCTTCACCTCCCCAGACTCCAAGTCGCACCAGCCCAGGGAGTGCTTCATCCATACCTCGTCGTCGCGCTTGGGGTAATCCTCGTGGGCGTGCGCCCCGCGGCTCTCCTTGCGCGCCTCGGCGAGGTGCATGGTGATGGCCGCACAGGTCAGTAGGTTCTCCAGCTCCAGAGTTTCCAACAGGTCGGAGTTCCACACCAGCGAGCGGTCTTGGACCTGCGGACAGGGGTCCGTTCCATGCACAGTGTTGTCATGGGGTGGTGGCTTCATTGTGAGAACAGGGTGCTATTTTAGTGCTTAGTATACTTGGTATACAACATAGCAGACTTTGCTTACAACTTAGTATACTCCTTAGTATACTTAGTGATACTTAATATTTAGAAGTTACATGCCTTGAGCACCAATTCCCTCGTTCATAGCAATATTTCTTCCAAAAAGAGAAAGCACAAATGTGACATGATCGATGTTGTGTTTTGCACACATTTCAGCAGCTGCTGCTTCCAGTCTATTCTCACTTCGCCGTTGGTGTACAACAAACATAGATGCCATTTCACTGAGAGCAGCAGGCATCCTTTGCCGTTTCCATGCCGTCTTTGGACAATAAGCCACCAATAGAAATAGAATGGCATTCAGCTGCTGCTTGTAAACGATACTGGAAATTTGTACCTGTTACGATATCATTTGCCTCCCTTCACAGACGATGAAACCGTGGAAGGTGGATAACCAATGGCCCAGAATAGATGGCCATTCTACAAGTACGCTGCCAGTGCATTGGCAACAAGAGGTACCACATAGTATAGACAGGCACATTTCAAATCATCTTCAACATTTTTTCTGCTTTCCATACATTTTACAGCCATTCAACACTGCTAGGACACCGAATCCAGCATTGCGAAATGGCCGACGGTCAGGCGCATCATCGACACCAGCTACACCACTGCTCCGCAATTGCGCAACTCTGCAACGTCAGAGTTAATTGCAAAGGAACCAACAATACTGCTGCAGCATGAATCCTTGATCACATTTCCTTGTGGCACTCACATTTTGGTGACGTGTGCCAGGCACACAGATTGTCAGATATACTGCCAACATCCAGGACTGATACTTGCTGTTAGGAATATGATTTAAAGTATGCTGGAGTTTGCACCCCACTAGCAGCTCATGATGGGACCCGGATCTAACCTTAACGTCCTTGAAGGACTGGACACAATCATCAATCTTCTTGACGCCTTCCTTCAGCGACTCAGATGTTCTGAAGACTGCAGCATGGTTCTGCATGATCTTCTGCATGTTCTTGCGGATCTGGGCGGTGGTCAGGCTGCCCTTTGCATTCCTCAATTTGTCAATCCGCGAGACACTCAGCTCACCGGCATCTGCCGGCAAGTCCTTGTGGGGCATGCCGGGCTTCATTACCTCGCCTGTGGATGCAACAGGTTTGCCTTCAGACAGGGAATGCTCGTGTTCGCAGGCTGCCCCAATGCTATGCACATGAGACAACGAAGCCCATGTTTTGTATACACAATAATGTAGGGACAGTGCTAGCACACTGCTAAACGATGCCATGGGCATCATCAAGTCAATATCAAAGAGCAGAATTGATACAGAAACCCTATCTTGCTTGCTGTCGTTCAATGTAGCTTCACTTCTTTGAAAGCAGCTTCAACAAAAAAACAGATTCATGCAAATACACAGCCATCATGCGTCGTCCCCTGTTGTGAGAACCCAAAGCAGCAGGCCCGTGTGACAAGGCAGCCAAATAACCATTCACAACTCACCGCACGTCAAAGCGCAGCCCCGCCCAAAAATGACGATGTCAAGGAGTGAATTTGCTCCAAGGCGATTGGCACCATGGACTGACGCCGACCCCACCTCCCCTGCAGCCATCAAACCTGGGACCAGGGCGTCTGGGTCACCGTCCTTGGGGCACACCACCTGGCCCTTGTAGTTCGTGGGCGTGCCGCCCATGTTGTAATGGACAGTGGGGATCACGGGTATGGGCTCCTGTGGGAGGTGTGTGTGAAGCATCAGCAATGTTCCACTGTCGTGGGAGGGACATTGTCACCCCAAAAGTGCTGTAGCGATCCACAAATACTTCCATGCATGCGCCCCAACGTGTTGACTGTCAGCACCCTCTAATCTGTACTCTGTGAATTTCGATGGAAACCACTTTGAAAAACGAAAAGAATGAGTGGGCAGCCTTTGTGCTGTCACAGGATGAGCAAAGCGAAGCTCAACTCTGAAACAGGGATGGTGCACGTTCAGACATCACTCTTGCGCACACAGTGCAATCCTGGTCTTGCATACTTTGCCGTCACTTTGACAGCACTTTTGCCAACTTCTGTAAAAGATGGCTTCAAGGGAATCCAGTTCTGTGGAAGAAATGGCAGGAGGCCTAACCTTCGTGACATCGACACCAGCGAATATGCCAGCCGTCTCAGATATGCCTGGCAGTCTCTCTGCCAGAATCTCTGGAGGAAGGTGGTCCAGGTGCAGGAAGATGTGGTCCTTCTCAGGGCCCACACCCCGGCCCTCGCGAATCTCCATCGTCATCGATCGAGACACCACATCACGGGATGCCAGGTCCTTGGCTGTTGGAGCATACCTGTGAAACAAAAAGAAGTGGTCTCACCCCAGGCACCAAGCTGACACCACGATCTCTTGCCATTTCCCATACATTGTGTGCACTTCTCTCGTTCTCCTATGGCACCCTTTCTTTCCCTGCTTCATACATTTTCATTCTCACAGGGAAAGCTGGCCGCACACAAGTGCTTCAGCATGTCACAGTGCACAAGAAACTTGTGCTCTTCAGTATTTGCAGTCAGCTACATCTGCGCTACCATCAAAGATCTGAAAAGGAAGCAGGAAATGCGAACTGCAAACGTGGACCTTGCTGGTTCTTCTGTACTTCCGCATTCCTTTGCTGAAGTTTGGCCCCAAATGGGCAAACTTCTGCATGCAAACAATCGTTTGATACCCACTGTAGCAAGGGCACTTACCCAGCCTACAGCATCCCCAACAGTACCAAAGCCAACCCCACATCACTACTATCACATGTGCAATTCCGTGGTGTGGTCTGCAGGATAAGACAATTCAGCCTACGGCAAGATGCTCTTCCTCTGAGAAATATGCCAGAGGCATGGATGCTAAACTCCCTATCAATTGTTTTGGTGCAGAGCATATAGCTGGATTAAACTAAATATCTGGTACAATGGCTGCATAACACCACAACCCAAGTTGTTGTGGCTTCAACGAATCACCAGAACAAGGTTGTCAACAGGTGTCTCACCAGCAGGTCAACTTGTTCTGTTATGAGGTGGCAAGAGGCATTCTTATTCTTGATGATTCAGGGTTTGCACATAAAATTCCCATGGACCTTGGTACAAACAACAACAGTTGCAACATAGTGGCAAAACACACATGTCCACATGCCCCAAAAGGGTTGCAGCCATTGACGATGCTCACCTCTCCATAAACCTCTCGCCCTGGCTGTTCCTCAGGATGCCTCCCTCCCCCCGGGCCCCTTCCGTAATTAGACAGCCAGCACCATAAATGCCAGTTGGATGGAACTGCACAAATTCCAGGTCCTGCTGTGGCAGTTTCGCCCTGCTCACCATGGCATTGCCATCCCCTATGGAAGCAGCCATGCCAATCAGACGCGGACACTCCCTCACAGGTGCCCCATCAGAGGATGACACTCCAGGCTGTGGCCACAACTCAGATCTACCAACAGATGATGAGACACATTACTGGTTGGTGCTGAATCTCTGCACAATTTGATTGATAAGCACTAAATCAATTGTACTCTTGCACGGCGTGCATGACAATTAAAACTGAAAAGACAGAACGTGCATTGAGCATGATTGTGATTGAAAACATTCTTCAAGTGCATTCGGTTCTACCTGGCCACCTGGGTGTTATCAACAACAGAGCCAGGACGATCCACGATTCCATTGCCAACAATAAGGGGAGATGTGGCAACATGCAACATGAACATGCAGGGGGCAACATGCAACATGCATTTTCTTAGCGGTGCAGAGTGGCTGCTTTTGTCATATCACAATTGCTTTCCTTCTACACATTGATTCTTTCTCCTTGCAGATTTCAGGCACACCACACTGGTGATGTTGTTTCAACCTATGATGCCCCATTAACCTGCGGACACAACAGAGATCTATTGCCACAGGGGAGACACCAACAAGTAATCGACTGTTGAACCTGTGCATATTCTGATCAGCAACAACAATCTCTGCCACTACACACAGGGATTACAGAAGTCGCTAAGAAAGAAACATGCCACCACCCTGTTATAATACACAGCAGCTGTCACCTGTACACGTATGTGCAGAGGTTGCAGAGAAGTAAGCCCTGCCATAGCCCCCCGTTGCCAGGATAGTTTGGTGGGACCTGAAGCGGTGCAGACTTCCATCTTCCATGCAGAGTGCCGTTACACCCCTGCAGCTGCCATCTTTGTCCATTATAAGATCCAGTGCGAAGTACTCCACTGCAACATTGAGGGGAGAGGCAATCCATCAGCATGTTTAGGGGAAGTAAAGTGCCTTGAGTGGTGCTGAATGTCACCAGGGAAATCACAGGTCATTTCCACCATCCAATCCAATAGACTACTGAAACAAGCTGAATATCGAAGGTGGAACTGGAATGGGCACAATCATCTCACACACGCATAACTTTCCAGTGATCAAGAGCAACGGCAACAGTTGCTTTCCCACACGCTCTGTTCCTATTCACTCTCCAGTCTACCTTGTTCCAGGGGATCACTATGCTTGGGAATGTTTAATGCTAACTGCAGCAACTCCAGAAATACGTGCAAGAAGCAGAACACCACCTCTCAGGACATGCAACACATTGTGGCACTCTCGGAAAATGGAGGGCTCAGCCAAGACAAAAATCATAAGGAAATAGAGAAAATGAGCTGCATGAATGGCCATGGCTCACCAAAGAATTGGCAGTCAAACTTCATGGACATCCCATACAGGGTGTGCAGCATGGAGTGCCCTGTCCTGTCCGCAGATGCTGCGCATCTGTACGCCTGGCCACCCTTCCCAAATTTCAAACTCTGCCCACCGAAAGCCCGCTGGTATATCTTGCCGTCCTTGGTCCGGCTGAACGGCAGGCCGTAGTTCTCCAGCTCAATCACAGCCTTGGGTGCCTCCCTGCACATGTACTGGATGGCGTCCTGGTCCCCCAGCCAGTCGCTGCCCTTAACAGTATCGTATGCATGCCAGCGCCAGTCATCCTCTGTCATGTTGCCGAGGGCAGCATTGATGCCACCCTGAGCAGCCACAGTGTGCGATCTGGTGGGGAAGAGCTTCGTTATGCACCTGTGGCAGTTGCAGAGGCAGATTGGAGTTCAGAGGTGGCCATACCAACAAGCCGTCGACCCTGGAAATCGCAAAAAGAAAGTCCCCATGATTGCGCATCTTAATTTCAGCATTATCGCTGAGAAATTGTGCATGGTACAGGATTTGGGTTGAAGGGCTGTGATGAAAGAGGCAAGGTGGAGTCGTTGGGGTGAGCAAGGGTGAAGGCATGTAGGCAGAGGTTGGTTAAGGGCACCAATGTGTTCACAAAATTTGTCACTGAGTAACCAATCGCTGCATTTACGCCCTCAGCGCTTCCTTTGGGAGGGCTGGAAGTGGTTGAGTGGAGGAGGGGGTTATGTTGTTAGGCAACCTGTGCAATGGACTCCTGGCGCCTGCACATCTTCCCAGCCAGCTTTCAACCATCCAGGGGTACCGACTGGCATTAATTGGTGGCTTGTTTACAGAAAATCTAGAGCAGGCGCAAACAGCACCAGTTTTGGGCTTGTCGTCGATCCACGGAAAGGTACAGGCCATTGCAGATTATGACAATGGCGCTATTTATTACGCAACCCACTAGTCCAGATCATCCACAACAGACAAGACACAGTGCCTGGGGCTGCCCCGCAGTCTTGAGCCGCGTCGACCCTGACCTCCAACCGCAATCAGTGTCCCCCTTTCGCAATCTTGACACGAAGTGTGATGCAACCGCGCGGGCAATCCGCACTTCCGCGCACGCCATCACTCGGATCCGCAATTTCCGCATCGCCGAAACACTTCGCGAGCAATGCGGCGCATCGAACCAGTGCTGACCGTCGTTCCATGACCGCGCACGGATCCCCCTCCCCTTTTCCCTTCGCCATTCCGCCGACAGCAATTCGATCCTCCACCCAGCCGCCAATCCCAGCCGCCAAGTTCCGATCGCGCCGTCCGCCGGCCCCTGGCCCCTCTCTCGCGCCGAAGATCCCCTCCCGGCCGGATCCCCCCCCGCTTGCCCAAATCGCGCCGTCACACATCCGCCTATTTCGACTCGGGACCCGGCCGACAACCCCCATTTACGCAGTCCACGAAAACGGATAATCAATTTCTAGTCCCGGCACCGTCGGCTCCGATCCCTGGACCCTTTCCCGTGCAGGCGCCCCTCGCGCGGCGCCCGGAGGGACCCGATCATGCTCACGCTGTCTTGAAGCCCTGCTCCGCGAGACCCACCACCGCCCGCAGCCCCGCACCCCCCGCGCCCACCACGATCGCGTCGTAGGTGTGGTCGACCATCGGGTAGGCCGACTGTGTTGCAAATCCCGCCCCGGCATCGCCGCCCCTCGCCAGGGGGCCCAGTGCCCTCCACAGGCGCTGGCCCGATTGGCGGAACATCTAGTCTCCACGGTCGGAGATTCGGAGGGCTGGATTTTTCAAGGAATGTGGACGGGGAGGGGGCTGGGGAAAGAGTGTCTCGCCGGACCGTGCGCCGCCGGGACCTTCTGCGGCTGGGGCGGTGCGCGCCGCGCGTTGCGCAAGTGGGGCCGGGGGTGCGAGTCGTCACACAAGATGGGCCGAGGGGGGCCATTGGTAACGTCATGGTTTGCGCCCTCGTCACATGGGCACGATGTCTGACGGAGAATGGCCTGCGTTGCAGCGGTTGTAACCACACCAGTCATGCATAAACTCGCGCAGATAAGCCGCTGATTGGTCGCCAGTTGGTTCGCCACTGGGGAAGCGGTTCCGGTGGAGGCGGTCTGGGAACGAGCTGGAGGCCAAGGAGCTGCAGACAGATCCCAAACAGCAATGCCCCTTTGCGTTCGGGTCATCCATTCGGTCCGCGTGTCGTGACTATGCCACGTCACCGCCAACGCTGCGGTTGCGATCGCACGCAAGGATTTGGCGGCTCTTGAAGGATCTGCTGCATTTTCATGGGCATTTCATGGGACTAATGGCGATTTCGGGCAAGCTCCAGGCGATCCGTCAACGCTGGCGGATCCCGATGTCGGTGCCAAACGAAAAAAGTGGATCCATGTGGAGCGTTGTCCCGTATCGGAGTCAAAGGAACTGGTGCGGTGCCCATGGCATGGGTGGACACGAGACAAATGGGCACCACTTGAAGCAGCCGCATCCTTCTGCAGCTTCATTCCGGGCTTCGTTGCATCGCTTCTTGAACGAATGGAACGGCCGCGCGGCCAGGTGGAGTCCGCTGACGTCCGACGTCCACACTGCAGACAATTGGGCCATTCTGCATTTCGTTGTGCAATACCTTGAAGGAATATGCTCAACTAACCATGCACACCGCTTTTCTTGGGGAAAACAGGGACCCGAGGGCTACCTCCCTGCCCTCATATGTACAGTACCAGTATGTGCTAGTATAACTTCCTGAAGAAGATCCTCAACGTGCGGTGGTCGTCACGTCTCCCCATTAAACCAATTTGCGGCCCTGTCTCGTCGTCATTTTGTTTCCACACACTCAGCCCTGACACGCACTCGGGCCCCATTTCTCCCTGGTCTGCGCCGCCGTCAGGCCATCGTCGTGGAGCGGCCTGTTGCGACCGTGCGGCGGGCGCGATGCAGATCTTCGTGAAGACCCTCACGGGCAAGACCATCACCCTAGAGGTGGAGGCCTCGGACACGATCGAAAATGTGAAGGCGAAGATCCAGGACAAGGAGGGTGGGTGCGCGGCTGCCCGAGGGGGCGCAGGTCCCGCTGCTGAGGCGAGCAGCTCGTTTGCTCGCCGTTTGAAACGAGACATGACTCTTCTTTTACCATTCTTTATGGATTCGCGAGCCTGGGGCGCGCGTTGATTAAAATTTGCGCGCGGCCTGGTGTTGGATTTCTATCAAGCGAGGCGGCTGAGTGGCATCGTCAGATTTGGAGCGTTCCGCTGACCCTGTGGGCCGCTCGCGTTGAGTTTCTGGCCGCGCAGCGGGAGTTTTGAATGCGCGACTGGCGGCGCGGTCGCTGCGCGGGACTGGCCTCCCTGGAGTGCCGCCGGATTTGGGTGAACAAGATTGGCGGGTGCGAGACTGCGACTCTGGACATTGTTGTGTGTCCGGTGCGCAGGGATCCCGCCGGACCAGCAGCGCCTCATCTTCGCTGGGAAGCAGCTTGAGGATGGGAGGACACTGGCGGACTACAATATTCAGAAAGGTGGCCATGTTTGGGCGTTGCATGGGTGGCTGCTCTTGCTGTTGTTGTCAATCAGATTGCCAGAAGTTGCTGCGCTGTAAGCGTTTCATGTTTCCGTCCTGTGCACGTATTCGAACTGGAAGTATAGATCCTGTGTTTTTGCCCGTTTTGGGTGCGTGGGTGTGACATGCACCATACTTTGTCACTGCTGCATGCCATTGTTTCAGTGCCATTCTTTGTCAGACGACATAGCGTCCATGACAGACAACCCGAGCCAGTTTTGTCGCGCCATCTGCCCGATTGCAGCAGACCTGGCTCTTGCAGCACTCCTAAAGATACACTGCAAGTGGCTAGTTCCCAACGACGCTTGTTTGTCACATCTGACTGCATAGCAGGGAAGTGACAAGTGTTGGTGCTCATGTGTAGTAGATTTGCGCTTGGGATCCTGCAGCTTGCGGAAACGGTAGGATAGGCAACTGGCTTGTGTCTCAAGTGCAGCTCACCGCTATGCTGTTGCAACACATAGCCATCACGTTGGACCTGTTCCTGTGCACACGATATTGATGCCTGCCCTGCATGTGCCCCAGTATGATTGACCGCATGTGCATTTGTCTTGTAGAGTCCACCCTGCACCTGGTCCTTCGATTGAGGGGTGGCATCATTGAGCCGTCTCTGCAGATCTTGGCAAGGAGATACAACCAGGACAAGCAGATCTGCCGCAAGTAAGATGGACGTTTTAAACCAGAGGTGCCAGAGATTCCAGAGGTGCCACAGATGTTCCAATTGCCACATGGATAGCCCTTGACTTGCTCATCGGACGTGGAAATGTGCTTAGCACTGCTGGCCCTCTGTGTGCACAACTGGTCTTTTGTTAGATAGTTGTTTCATTGGGTCATCACTGCTGAGAACATCAATGCAAATCATGATCAAAGGACAGGCGATGGGTGGATTGGCAGAATCTTGTCCATCATCGTGTGAAAACGTGCTCAGATGGCCCATTGATCGCTATATGGCCAAGCGTTGGCAAACAAATTGGTGCCGCATTTTCAGATAGGAAAGTGGGGCAACACTGCTGTTGAATTAGGTACAAGAGGAACTATCACTAATTTTTTTGCACTCTATTTTGTTGTATTCCCCATATGTGACAAACTACTAGACAGCCTTGCAGGATTGGATGTGTCTCACATCAACTCATGCCCTGTGCGTTTGCCACGTTATTTATGTTGTGAACTTGTCATGTAATAGGGGTTGAGAAAGTTGCCTAATCACTCAGGAGCGAGGAGTGGGAGCCCATTGCTGAGAACTGGATGTGACATGTTTTCCTTTCTCTGGAACAATTGTCAAGTGCTGAGAAGTGCAAATTGACCAGTCAACGCTTTTGTCCCAATTCAGTGTCAGTGCTGCACTCACTTTGCAACTGCTTGCAGGGTATACATGAGAATTACTGTCTTTATATCATTTGTGCATAATTCGTTGGCCTGTAACAGCCGAGGATTGACAACCGTTTCCCCTTGCACCTGTGAGGCGATGACTGAACCTGCAAATTCGTCCTTGTTTGTTGGATTGCAGCAAAGGGGCTTGCATGATGGACCCAATTCTCTTACAGAGTGACTTTTGGATGGTATGCCCTTGGCAGGTGCTACGCCCGCATGCACCCACGTGCCACCAACTGCAGGAAGAAGAAGTGTGGCCGCACCAGCCAGCTGAGGCCCAAGAAGAAGCTGAAGTGATGCAATCCTGCAAGGCAGTGTTGGCAGCTTAGCCATTTCCAGACAGCAAGAATGCAGCCTGGGGTCATTCTGGGCAGCAGGGCTTGAACTTCTATGGATGGCGGAGGCCGACAGGTCATTGTGCAGATGGTTGCAACGTGGGACATGCAAAGGATGCAATGCAGTGGAAGTATGCGCAGGGAATGTTCGTTGATGTCTTTGGACACAACATTTAGTCCTGGTGCTCCTGAAGGAGCTGTAGGCATGCAGAACAAGGCGAATTCCTTCAAGAAGCCCACAGCTCCTGCCAATGCTGTTCCATTCAGCAGTGCCGAAATCGCCACCAGGTGCGCCATGTGGGTACTGCTGTCCATTGCCAACCGCCACCTCCTTGATATCCACACCAACGCTGTCAGCCAGGCGCAGGTCCACTCGACTGCGTGGCTGCAACACACACTCTCAAAAAGCAAACGTCTGCATACAGGGCAGGGTCGGGCTGCCTGAAGACTACCAGTGCCAGAGCCATATGTGCCCTCGCGTGCCACGCGCAGAATGCCACCCATGGGCCACCTTATGCTGCATTTCCTGGCAGTGGCCCTGTCCCGGTGGGCAAGCAACCACACCCTCTGGCGCTGTTCATGCATGCCATGAGAATGCCACAGGAATGTGCGGCGACGGTGCGAGGCGACAGCAGTCGTCGACGACTCCTTATGGTTTCGGTGTGTGGCCCCTGCAGTGCTGGCGTTGCCCACTGCAATCTCTTGCTCCCCCATTGCCATGTTCCTCGCAAAGCCAGAACCCAACACCTCTGCGCGAGATAAGGACCCCGCACATTTGCACAAACTGGCCTTCAAATCTGAAAAACGTGCTCGCAACGGACTCCTCATCACCATCAATGATGCTGGTGCAGGTCCCTTCAAACCTGACAGAAACATTTAAAACTGCAAAGCCTTGTGAAACGCATTTTCCTTTTTGTGGTGGGGAATCTGCATGGGGCGCACATGCCTTTCGCTCCGCGCAGTACTTGGGCACCGGAACGTAGGCCCACCCGTCCAGTACTTTATCGACCCCCGCCCCTCCTCTCCACTCGCCCACAACCTAACCACCACCAGGTTTCCAGAAAAGGCAGCCGTGTCCGAGCGCTTTTTCAAACGGGCCGCCGGTCAGTACATTGCGTGGAATCCGCGCCAGCGCCCCCGAGCCACAACACCCCTTGCCGGATCGATTGGGTCGGTCAGGCCGCCTGCCCCCACCGCCTCCCACCGCCTCCGCCGCGCCACCGCCTTGCAGCCCGAGGCTCGCCGGCCTTGGGCCCGCAGCGACAGCGGACAGAGAAAACTCTGCGTGGTGGCGGTGCCCATTTGGCCGTCATTTCATCGATGCTGCCAGCTGACTGCTACCCGCGGGCCGGCCTCAAGGGCTTGCGCGCCGGCGGGGAGGGCACCTGGTCGATCGACGACAGCGCGCACGAGGCGTCCGCCGGAACTCCCGCCGGCTGCCAGGAGAGGGATGACGGCTTCGGATCCGATCTGGGCAGCCCCAGGCCGCCGCCGGCGGGTGGGGCCCATGCTGGGGATGCGAGGAACATCGCGGCCACGGTGGAGGGGATATTGAATCGGAACGACGAACTGGAGCGCGAGGTGCGCGACCTGCGGCGCCAGCTGCAGATGCGCAAGCTCAGGGATCGGATGGACCCCCCAGCGGGGGGGAGCGTGCCGGGGATGGCCGCCAGGGGGGGCGATGTTCGAGCCAGGGGCGATGAATTCCGGGCGCCGGAGGCCCGGGCGCCGGGGCGCGTGGCGCTGGCGATCGAGGCGCTCCGCGCCCGGCTGGAGGAGCAGCGCGAGGAGCACCGGCGGTCCAGGGAGTGCAGGGACGAGGTGTGGGCGGACCTGAAGAGCTCGCTGGCGGAGATCCGAGAGCGCTTCGAGCGGGGCGTGCGGCCGCCACAGAACCGGCCGGACGGCGTGCCGTCGACGATCGACGAGGAGCGTAGTGAGGAGGGGGACGCCTGAGGCACGCGGGGCCGGGGATTCGGTTTGTGGGGGAGGCATGCGGATCCGAGCATGGGGGTTTGGGGTTTTGGCGGGGTTGTGCGTGGCGTCGTTTTGGCGTCCGTGTGTGTTTGTGAAGATGTGGTAAAATCCCCGAAGCACAGGGCAGGCGATGGAGCACCCCCCCCTGAGCAAGTGCGCAGCGGGCCCCGTTCCGCTTGCGGCGTTGTGGGTGCCGCCGTGCGTGTTCGTGTGTTTTGGGTGGCGGGTGTGCCAACGATCCGAGAAGAGCATTTCGGTGTATGGGATTGGGCGGGAGAGGGGCCGCTGGGGCGGGCACGGCGGGCGCGTGGGTGAAGATGATCGTCCCGGGGACCGCAGGCTTGGTCGGGCAGGTTTTCTAGCGCCGCGCCGGCTGGGAATGAATCGGCATTGATGGGCAGAGGTGCAGGCCCGCGGCGTTCGCTAAGGCTGGCGCCGGTCGCGGAACGGCGCCCGGATCGCGGCGAGCGAGCTCCCAGGCCATCTTCTGCTGGATCTGTGGGTGGCATCGCTGCGCCTGCTGGAACGGGTGGGGCGGGGGAGCTGGAGTGGGGGAGGTTGGGATCAGTCCGGGGGCTTGGCACTTGTAAATTGGGGATTCAAGACGTCGACGCTCGGCGGGGCGGGGTGCGGCATCGCCGAGTGCTGTGAGCGGTGTTGGCGAAGAAGTGGAGTCTGCGCCGGGAGCAGTGTGATGGAGCGGGGCAGTGGTGGGCCCGATGAGATGGGCGTTTGTCCTTGGCGCGGCTGGCGCACCTAGACCCAAGGGTGCTATGCCGAGCAGGGAAGTGAGGCAGCAGGCAGGGGTGTGTCCCTGTGGCTCGCACCTGGGTTGCTATCTATTGTTCTTTACCTAGGGCGTGAACAGGCAACCCCCGCGACGTCCGCAACCCCTGGGTGGTGTTTGTGTTTCACTCCTGACTGTTGTGTGCGCCGGTTGTGTGGGCGGACGACCGGGCAATGGGTTCGTTTTATTGTCTTTGAAGCCACTTTGTCTCTTGGATGGTGCTGCAGCTATGCTACTGTAACACTGCTGGGTCCCTGGTGCAAGTTGGAGATTGTGGAGTCCAAGGTGATGCAGGCCGTGTGGAGTAGCGGTGCAGGATGAAAGTCGTTCATCAAGATGGCTAGGACCTGGTCTCCATGTGGCTACACCACTGCCCGTGCAGCCCTGCATCTCCTTTCTTTGCGCTGCCAGGGATCTGTGGATTGGGAATTCGAAGAACTTCACACGCGCCTGGGTCAATCGATTCTCACCCAGGCCCTTCACTGATTGCAGAGTGGCCACAAGTTTACACGTTGGACGTGCCTATGCAGTGCATTGATCTGCTTTTATACGCCGATGAGCCAAGACTGGAAATTCACTTGTGTTGCTTCACCTGTCGAATGCAAGGAATTTCAAGTCTGCAATGGCATCCTCCTTCGTGGTCCAGCACATGAATTTTTCAGATTATTATGCGGCTCATCGCTGCAGATGCCCAACCGTTTTAGTGGCCGATCGAGCTGTTGTACCACAAAGCCCAAAACGCCAATAGCCAATGGCAGCATGTCGATAACCCGTCGTTAGTGTTTCTGTAGCAGGAAGCATGGCCTCACAAGAGTGTATGGGAAGTTGCATGGCTGCAAATCAAATTTTTCTCCACTCAGCAAATGGGCTGGCCATCTTACCGCAACCCGCACCAGGATATCTGGAGTGAGTGGCATCAAGGAGCAGCTGTCTAGGCAGCAGCCGTCAGACAGCATTCCCAGTGTGCCTGTGCTTGGCGAGTCAGCCATGCTGTACAACACAGCCTGACATTCCGCATTTTCTATTTTGGAACTGCACCTGCACCATGCCCAGCAGGTACACTGTCCTACTCACTCCCACAGAAACCTAGGCAGCTGCACTATA
This sequence comes from Ostreobium quekettii, assembly GCA_905146915.1. Lineage (NCBI taxonomy): Eukaryota > Viridiplantae > Chlorophyta > Ulvophyceae > Bryopsidales > Ostreobiaceae > Ostreobium > Ostreobium quekettii. The sequence continues at coordinate 7,067 of CAJHUC010002667.1, read as the reverse complement.
TGAAGTCACAACAGTTGACCAAATTTCCACAGCTGAATCTGCTGCACACAATCCCAGATGAAATACAGCAAACAGTTAAAGTGCATTCGATAGCTCACAGTTCCCAGTAAATGCTCAGTCCCTGCCACAACATCCTGCTCATCCCCCCCCACCCCCCACCCCACCCCCCACACCCCCCACACCCCCCACACCCCCACCCCAACCCCACCTGCGTCACCGCCTTGGCCTCCTCCCTGAGCCCCTTCTGAAACCTCCTGTGACAGCCACCCTCCCTTCCCCTCCACCCCTGCCTCGTCCTCGTCCTCGTCCTCGTCCTCTTCCTCTTCCTCTCCCAACCCCTTTGGTGTCTCCTTCCTGGAAGAATGTTACCTCCTTGGAGCCAGACACCCTGCACACGCAGTCATCCTCCATTGCAGCCCCATGTCATTATTCTCAGGCTGCATGCCTTCCATGTATGAAAGACGATGTTTAGCCATGTCCGGGCAGCTGCATCCAGACATGTGTGATGCACGGCCGACAACATGACGGGTGACATTATGATGCTGGAAACCCGCAGTGTGTTGAACAAACGATTGTTGAGGCGGCACGTGGCATGTCCAAAAGCACTTGCAATTCAAGCCCTCGATAGCGCACACAGCGATGTCGTCGCCTCTCAAGGTGCAAGGGCCTTGTTTTGTAATGTGTCGTTGACTATGTAACAATCGGAATTCGCATACCAGCAATGTGTGACAGCATAGCAGATCCCTCCAAACTCTCCCATTTACACTGGGAATGACAATGATCAGGCTCCTCTATCCCAACCCATGAACAGTACACCAAAGGTAAACGCCCGCCATTGCTTTCCTAGGCGGATGGACAATGCTGTATTACTTCTACCAAACGTTTCCGACCCAGATGCATAGCAGGAGGGCCATGCGAAGCTGCCTGTTGTATCCAGCAAGGTGGATGAACAAGCTTGATGGTTAATGCCAGCTGCATTGCAGTGTATGAAAGTCTTATGCCAATCGGCACAGCAAACTACTTTTGTAGTCGGTCTCACATGCAAGCATACAAGCACACAAACCCGCAACCAACGCCGCTATGCTTGTGAGAATCTGCAAGTGTAAGGAAGACAAGCGATAAGTTGGCCACCATCCACCATAGCAGGACGTTTCGCAGTGTTGCCATCTTGCGTTTGGACTAGAAATGAATGGACTGGCGCAACAATGGACAATAGTCTTTGCCCCCTTGAAGGTTCGATTATATACCTGCAATCTGTGGCAGTGCGCTGCAGATGCACACACTTCAATCCCATGCAGTGACAATTCTGCACATCAACAAAAGAAATCCAAGTCAATGCAGGCTGCAATATCAACCCATCCTCCCCACCTCTCCTTCGCCTTGGTGCCCACTTCTCCTGATACTATCCTTTGCTCAAGCGGCACACTCTCTAGATGGGCGAACGTCTCATGTTTTCGGAATGCATCAGCTGATGCACTGGTCTTTGCAGCCAGCATCCGTGGCACCCTGCCTGGCTTGCTCGTCGACTCCTTGATCTGCAAGTGCATTGCAGGGTGTCAGAACTTGTAAAGGGCTGTTTGGCCTTGTTATGTTGTCCTACTTGTAGTCAGCAGACCACAATCGCCCATTTTCTAGGACTCAAAGATTGGCAGCCCTTCAGAGAGCCAGATGACTTGACGCTCCGCAGCCCCAGTGCATTCACGTCGCACGCGGCTTGTGCAAAATACGCTTCCGCAAAGGAGCGACTGAGACTGCCTAGTGCCTTATCCTCTTGCTGTTTGACCCAGCAACAAAGCTCAAGGACAGGATCTCAGTTCTGGCCGCAGGAGGTCGCATTGACTGCCTCTGTTGGAAAGACCCCCCATTCAGCACCACAACAATGCCATCTTGCAACAACAGATCTATGTTGCAGGTCGTGTTTGCAGAGCAGCTCAGAATTCATAGAGCAACTTCCATATTTCGAGGATGCTTGTGGCAGAACGTGAAGGCCATGGCCCTGACACATGTATTGTTGGAACTGGAATGCCATGCATGGAACAAGCATTTGTTGCCTAACCTTGCCAACACGCACATGAGAGTGGGGCTTCTGGTCTTCAGTTCGTGGCTGCTCTTCATATTCTTCTGCACTGTCGCTGTGTTGTTCGACTTCTCTGAAGTGTTCGTTCAAGAGCTCTTCTTGCACTGGCTTAGTCATCTTGGCTGCAGATTCCACAATGAATTTGCACGTGAGGAGCGATCCGTTGCAGTGAGCCCAACAGCGTGATTTTCGAAAGTCTGTATGGCACGGGCCAGCAGATGGAACTGGCATGTGAAGCTGGAGGTGCTCAACACGTTCTTGCACAAGAAACAAAATGGCTAGCTGTGCAGCAAAGAACCGGTGCATGGTCTGGGTGCATATTGCACACTGTCTTCGGTATTCTGTGCCCTGAGCACTGCAAGTGAGCATTAATCTGCCTCACTTTGAATTTCTGCAGGCAATTGCCCTATTGTTCTTTTGCTCCAGCCTTGAAATACCCCACAATGTGGGTTCTCTTCAGAATTTCGAGATAAACATGAAGCACAACAACAAGGCACGTTTTTGGACCTCCACCAAACATGCCCAGTGCATTTGTCCCTGGTATATGCCACATCTACTGTAGCGATGTACTTGACCAATAAATCCTCTTCCATTGATCATCCAACGTTGAAAGCCCATCGTACTGCAACACGTGGAAATGTGCACATATTGCAAGCCGTCATTGCCACTGCAAGGACAAGACAGGTGCACTTGGTGACATGGCTGGATCCTAAGGTGACAACAACTGGGGACACCATTCAATTGTCTCCAGCATCACAAGACAACAATCGGGTTGCTGCAGCTTCCGACTTATGCCATGCCATTGCAATGCATACAGCCAGCTGCTTTCACTCTGTGCCACAGACACAGGCCATATACATGGTGACGTTCACTGATCAAGCTGCTTCCAATGCTGCAGCAGGATTGATGGGTAATGTCCTCTGTCAAGAATTGAAGTATATTTTACCACAGGGTGGAACAGGCATCTAATGCTGACTTTTGTGTATGGCTACTGAGTGGCGCTCATTAACTGTCAAATCCCTTTGGTTGTGGCACGAATTATGCCCATCAAGGCTCACCTTCATGTGGGTGAAGAGCCAAGTAGTGCTCACTCTTTTCGTCGACCACAAAGGCGTCATCTTCAAACATCGCCTTAAACCGCGGGTCGCTGAGCGGGTCTGCTACAAAGCCCTTCTTCTGCCTCTTTCTCATTCCTGTGTCATCGTCCTCTTCGGCGTCTGCAGTCAATGGATGCGATGTGCCTTGCTTCCTTGCCAGTATGCGGGCAGCCTCCTTGGCATTGACCTTGGGCAGCTTCCTGACAATGCTGATTCGTGACTGGCGCTCTTCCTCGATCTTTTTCTTTATTCTCTCTTGCCTGTATGTCTCGTAGCTGATAACATGCAACAGACGTTTGTCAAACACTTCAGCAATTTGATGTGCATCACATATTGGGATGGAAAGGAGCAAAAGTCGGTGAGAGTCGATGCTGCTAGGCATGTGGGTCTGGGAGGGACATCACCGCTCAGGTTGGTGAACACTCGCAACCCGTGAATGGGTCAAATTGGAATTACAATGCAATGTGCAACACACAATGGCTAAAAACTTGTAAACTAGGTCCAATTGGGTAACAACTGCTTGTGGTATAAAGCAGCACACGCCACTATGGGCAAAAACCTCTCCGGAGCAGGATTTCTTCCAAGACTCTTGCACAATACATGACTATGCATTTGCCTTGGAGGGATCAGCTACCTCCCAACAACAGACATTCCACAGATGCTCCAACTCCAGGTTGCACAAAGTCCTTGGAGGGGTTTCAGACCAACAGACAACTTTTGCATGTTGGCCTTTGTTTTACAGGCACTGTGCTCATGATTCCCTAGCCACAGCAGAACAATACACAGTGCTGGGTGACACAAAAGCCAAATTCTTCAAACTCACGCAAATGGCTTCGCAATAGACTTGGCCTTGGTATACAGTCGGTTGTCGATGAAATAGCCATGCATGTAGGCCTTCAACATGGGAGTTCCCAGCAGCTGCTGCAGGCCAAGGCTGTCCAGCTCCTGACGTGTCACAAACCTGCAGACAGCCAACCAAAAACATTGAAAAGATGCTGCCTTTGCTGCCCTCTGTGTGCTTCAGTTGTGCTATGCTTGCCCAATTCAGGGGATGAGATTCAAAGTGCTGGGCACTTCCAATGATGAGGTGTCTGGCATCATGTGCTGGCCACTGACAAGTGAAGAATTGAAGCCTAAGGATAGATTCATTGACATCCCTATCCAACTGACTCATGACAGTCTAACAAAACACTGCATTCTAATTCTGCAGATGACAGCATGACAACAAAGGTGCGCCCTTTACAAAAGTACTCAGCAATCAACACGCGGTCGCACCTCCAACGGAGGAAAATAGCAGGAGTGATAGAGCCACAGGTGTTCAGATGCAGCAAGCTAAAACGTTGCTGTGTTGATATTATTCATATCTATGGTGCTGGCATTCAGTACAAGAGACAGGCAGCATACCGCTGCATCCTGAAACTACTGAAGACCAGAATATCCAAGCACGAAGTGCACAGCTGCATTTTGTGCCATGTCGTTCGTCATAGCCAAGTGAAATTGGTACTGGCCACTGGTGCCGGGCTCTCGATGCAATCATTCCGTATCGGACCACTCAGCTTATTAATTGCGCGGGATAAGTTGTCTATATACATTTTCTGCGAGAGTCTGCTTGCTACATCACCACAAAGCGCTCTCCCACGGCTCCATCATTCCCGCATCTGGCACGCACCAAGCTTCCCTCTGCTGGTTAGAAACTCCAGATAGCGAGTGGATAAACTTGGGAACAGTTGCGGGGCATGCAGCGCCTGTAAATCATCATATATCTAGCACACCACTCCACATCCCTCCAACTCTTCAGTGAGACCTTCCAGGAAGGAGCACCACTGAGGCGCAGGCCCCAGTGAAGGAACAAAATAGGCCTGCACGAATGCATACAGCCACAGTCGAAAAGCCTGGCAATGTGCATGTATCCTAGTTCAAGCCCACAAACAAACATAGCCTAATTTCCGTGCTTTTCAACAAGAATCCCCAAGTACAACCTCAGGGCAGACAAAATCTGTTCAGGCTGCACCCCAAGGAGATCGTGAACAGTCAACAATCTCCATGCCACAGCCCTCTATTCTGCTCTTCACTTGTGTTCATACAGCTCACTGCCACAGATGCCCCACAGCCTGGATATAAAGAAACCAAACCTTATGAAATCTGCCGATCTGTTGATCTGGTAGCCATTTACCTCAATCTTGGGCTGGTCGCAGCCAACCATGAACAGCCCACTGTCTTTCCACACGCATACATCATTGATGCTGCCGCATTCTGGCTCAATGCTGGCATACATCTCCCCCGTGTCCACCTCCCAGGCCTTTATGATGTGGGAGTCTGAGCTGATGACTCGCTTGCTGCCCCCAAGGCCTCCAATGCCACCAGTTGAGGAGTGGAATTTGATATCCAAGATTTTGGAACCATACATGTGGTCTTTGACTTGGAGGGGCCTTGGTGACCGGAGGTCAAAAAGGGCCACGCAGCCTGTGCTGGTGCCAGCAGCGACTTGCAGGCCCATGTCGTCGAAACACAGGGATGTCAGTTCAGCACCTGGCTGGTTGAAAATGCAGACAATAGTATCAGCTTAGCAGCTGGTTACCATGGAAAACGTGTGCAAATAACAAGCCCTCCGACCTTGCATCGCCTGTTCACCAATGTGATTGGGCAACCACAGATTGACGCCTGTGATCAGCAATGAGTCTTGCTGTGGATGATACCTGGGGGCACCGCTCTGGACAAGCATGCCAGCCAGGTATGCCGTGTCACCGTCGGGGACAATGTCACACATTGTCCATTTCAGCCTTCTGGGTACAGTTGTTTTGGCATCGGCTATTGTCCTCAAAATTGAAGAACATATGAACTGTGATATGGGAACAAGTATTTCATTGAAAAGCATGTCTGAGGAGTAACTACATCAAAGCACCCTAAAGAATGATAGCAACAGGGAGAACATGACAGACTGCAAAGGGTACGACACAAAAAGAGAGCAAATGCACACTCACTGCCCCAGCGACTGCCGCAGCATCAACTTGGCCAACATGTTTTCTTTGCCTCAGGTCGAAGCACTCCAGCAGACCCCCAGACCCAGCACAGCCAAACAATCCATGTGCCGAGGACCATCCTGAGCCAGCAGCCTTTGTCAGGATTGAAAAAACAGCCAAGGTACTCTGAAACTATCAAACATACATCAATACTCACAAAAACATGTTCAATGTATGTGCTGTACCTGTAAGCTTAACATACACTTGTCAGGTGCCAGCTGACCTATAGGCACGTCCAAACATGCCTGGAGCCATTCATGTGTGGCATATATGTATCTATATGTATCTGTATGTATCTGTATGTATATGTATCTAGGTTGTTCGGCGATGAAATGGCATGGAGATGTTTTTGACTTGTAAAAGATGCAGATTCCACCAAAGGGGAAACCTGCCATGGAATGCCTCTGTGTAGGCAGCAAGCGCAGAGTGATTTCCTGCTGCACATACACCTGCAACGCTTATCATAGCAAGATGTACAGATGTTGTTCAATTGAAGCAACAGTGCAGTGTTCAGGCGTGCACATTTGGACATGCTCCATGTGTGCCCCAACAATGCACTGTATGCTGGCACGAAACTGCACTGTGTGGATCCACTAATTGACAGACAACAGCAACAGCAGAAGCACTTGAGGTGTCTAAAACATGCAATGCAATGTTGAGGTGGATGGTGGCAAAGCACAATATTGCTTCAAAGGGTGGCAGGAGAAGCACAAGCACATGACACATCTCCTTTCATCTCCAAACCGCATTCCCCTCACCACAGGCATTTATGGCTGGAGAGGCAGTATCCAGGGGCGCATAGAAGCGGCCCTCGCACAGGTCGAGCCTGTACACCTCTGGACCATCGCCCACAACCAGCAAGTGGGCCAGGAA
>CAJHUC010002666.1:0-26686 GCA_905146915.1 Ostreobium quekettii | reverse complement strand
TTCTACAGGTTGAGTAGCAACGCTGCTCGTTAGTGACACCAACACGTCAATCTCTTTCTTCCCGATGTCGCAAGGCGATTGTGTCCATTTTATCACTCAGATCTAGAAGATGATATGGATTTTGCTTTCAGTGCCGTGCCTACGATGACATGTGCCAAAGTCAATTAAGCCATTTCGGCATGGGAATGCAAAAACACTTTTGCTTCTGTCTCCGCTCACCAACTAGCGAAAACACATCTTTCCGTGTATTATCGTTAGGAAGCGCTTCTCGGAAATGACGGATTCTGGGCTTGGTTTGTATTATACACTAAATTTCAATGAACAAACTATGGACACCGCTTTTCCCTGGCAGAATAGGAGCTGAAGGCTACCTCCCTTGAAGCACGATATTACTTGGATAGGATTGACACATGACATCGGACAAGATATTGACCTCCCATGGTGCAATACTCCAGATTCATTCAATGAGCTACAGGAAAAGCATCCGTGGTGGCGCTGCACAATGGCTGGTGTGCTGATTTAGGGAAATTCAATGGTAAGCAACCGCGCCATGAATGAGACACGCATTTGCAAGCACAATGTTTTGTGGTGCCTGCGCTCCTGTTGGAGTTGTGAGGGTTGACATGTGTGTCTCTCACAACGACAGACAAACAATGAGTCATTTTGCCCGTTTACACAGTACTGAAACTTTAAGGACAGTGATATTCGGCGCTTGTTTGCCGGCCAGTGGGTTATGAAGCATTCGATGTTTGTTCCTCAGGTTCAAATGCATCAAATCCTTTGCGATGCCAGCCTATACACACCCAAACGTTGTTACTTGACCTTCACCAAATTCTATGCAAGCGTCACATTTCACGCACTGGTGTGCCTGCAGTTAGCCATCACGCACTTTAGGAAATACAGCACACAATGGACTTCGAAGCCAAAGTTTAGGGAGGGTTGCAATGCAGTTGCATGTATGCAACTGCACACGCAGATGTTTCATCCGGGGGACGAACAAACGTGGTGGGTTGCAGTGCCGATCGCTAGATTATTGACCCTGCAAGGGATGAAAGGAGGGCGGTTTTGTCACAATCAATGTGGCATTGACGCTAAGGGGAACCAGACGCCAGAAAACTAAGGTATTGCCATTAGATCAATGAGATCCAAGGTGATACTCAAGGTCCCCTTGATTTGTCATAAGAGATATAAAACCTTCAATTCTAAAGCGAAGAGAGAGGCACTCGTCATCCAGCATCCCGTCCGTCGTTGCCCACACAAGCTGCTTGCTCAAATACCCTTCGTCCCAGCTGCTCACCCCAGGCGGCACATGGCAACCCATCGACTATGTCGCGAGCCATAGCTGTCGTAGCTAACTGGCGCGTAACAAGGCAGGAATCTCCAAATGGGGCCTTCAACACAAAGGCTGTCTCCCTGCCTATCCCTACAGGCTATGCCTCGCATGCACAAACACCAGCACGGAATCAACTCCACCATGCCCACATCCAAAAGGCCATGTCAGATGCCCCATTTGCCATGCATGGTTGGTTTGCCCACACTAGTTAATCATTAGCTATTAGCCATTATGACCCAACCAAGTGTCCTCCCTGTCCACAACACACGACTCGTGGAAAACAACAACTCATTGACCCTTTCACCAGCTATAAATCACATAACTAACTTGACTGAAGAGCAGAGCTAGGGTCGACCATTGTAACAATGTCTAGTGCTGGGGTCGTTTCCCTGTTTGTTTCAAGTGGCTGCACTTCACACATGCTGTGGTGTGAAGCACAGGGGGTAGTGTGTTTCCTTGGTTATGGGTATTTGGGATGTATAATAAATATTCATGGACAATCTCATCTTTTGGTAGAGCTTACTAGAAACCCATAGGTTCTTGAATCAGACCATTCGGGTTAGCGGTAGTGGAGATATAGCTATTAGAAGTTATAGTACTTAAGGTACCACTCTGCATCGTATTGGGGGATGAGATACTATCGATACGCTGCATTGTCACGTGATGCGGGGCATGCCAAAGGGTGGCCCCGATGCCCGACGGATTGTAACTCTTGCAGGCCACTCGCCTCTGCGCGGCTACACCCGCAGGCCGCACCGGCGTCGCGCACCCACTGCGCGCACTGCCACCCCGCGCCCGGCCGATCGCAGGACTGGGCCCACACTGCGCACCCCGAAGGAGCGAGCGCCCCGGACCGCCCGCCGGTCATCCGGCGGAGGAGGCCATTCTGGCCGGATTGGGCGCCGCGGCGGGCACATCGCCCGTGCATCGAACCGAAAACCACGTCACATGCACATGCCACACCACTAGTGGAACACATCTGCTGGGAGATCCTCAACACTGCCACGTTCTGAGCAAGCACCATGATCCCCACCAAGATTCCCTTTCACTATCCACTGTTGGCTAGCCCGAAGAGCTAATGGCCTAACCGTGTGTCCTCCCAGCCCAACACATACATGTTGGGCACAAACGTAGCCCCTCGACCTGCTCCACCAGCTGCGGCTCACATAGCTAACTCAACTAAAGAACAAGCCTAGGATATGCCATCATCCTCATTTTACAATTGCACTCTAGTGCCCAGAATTTGTAATCACCCAGGACCTCTAATTCCATTGGCTTCATTTTCTCTACAAATAGGATATGCAAACGATGGATAACCCAACTATAGAAGTTGCAAAAGAAGCACCCTTTCCTTAATAGTCGCTGCAAAACAAGAGGCAATGATACAGTCAGCGCTGGTGAAAGAATGTGCGCATTAGGACAATATGGTGCCCAGTGGCCATGGCAGGGCGAAGGACTGGGAATATGAGAATAGAATGGCTGCCTCACTTCAGTTGAATCCATTCTTAACCAGCAACTTGCATTCTAGTTTGGTTGGTTGCCAACAATATTCTATACCAAAGCCACACAAATCCATCTTTCTGGGGCACCATTGCAAGGCATTCCCTATGGAACCAGAGAACACAACACTCAGGGCAAATTGTCTAACAAACAATCTGTAGCATAGATAATGTCCTGGTAGACGCAACGTCCAAAAAGGAGAGGCAAGTGGCATATAGATGGCCACCATTGCTATGACCAATCTTGCTTTTCAATTCTCCAATATGCCCACTGGCCTATGACCGATTTTTGGATGGCCTCGGTAAGCACTTGGTTGGGTGTTTCCACAACACCTTCATATCGATGGACTGACACCCATGGACAAAAGTTGATCCATTCAAGATGTGGGAACGCACACAAAACCATTGGGTGGATCATGTCCATATGATTCACCAACTTGGTCACAGCTCATCGCATCGCAATCCCCACTCCTAGATTCATCCTACTTTGATGCAAAAGAGATGTGGCAACCAATGACCAACCACTGAATTGATCATAAAGCAAATATGTGCCTATGATAGTCTGCAAAAGCAACAAATGTTGTAGAATAATTAGGTCCAATAAGCAAGGAGGGAAGAGAATGCAATTTGGAGAACATATAAAGACAAAGGCACAAACCCATGCATGTGCTAGCATGGTGAACACTAGGGAAGCTACCCTTTATTCTAAAGCCATTTGGTGCCATTTCAATATTCGTCCATATGCAAAGCCACGCCATGATAAATGAACAGATGACAACATAAGTTATCAGGCCTCGTGTGGCTCCAAAGGTTATTAAGGTGTCAATACACCAGGTCCTTGGTCCATAGGGTGCTAGTGCACTAGACCTGAAGTGCGGTCGGGGTGACTTAGAGGGCCTCTCTCTATATTAGGGTGCCATAGTGTGCTAGTGGAGAGGGAAGACTGCGACACCTTCCTAGTTAATGCGATCATAGAAGGCCAACCCCGCTAGGAACCTGCCTAGTTGTGGTAGGCTTGGTTAAAGCCATCGGGGGCCCTACGATACGCTGGGGGGGTGCAAGTAGATTAGAATAAATGGGACATTAACCAGGTTCCACCCCAGAGCGCATGTGACCAGGGAGGAGGGATCAGATCCCAAATTCTTTTAAGTTACCTGGGTTGTGCATGTGCCCACTTTAAGTGTGGCATCAGCCCAAGGTGCCTTGGTAGGTGAGGCTATTAGAGGCCGTTCCTAGGTGATCTTGTCCCAGGCAAGGGACAACCGGGTTTGGTTAGCTGTAAAGTTGGGACTAGACTAGTTGAGGACTCACAGACACTGCCCCCAAAAAGGTCAAGGATTCGTCTTTGTCTAAAGTACATGGGTAAGCCTGTGGGAAATCACTAGTTAAATACCTCTTAATCAATCTAGCTGATTGATAAAGAAAAGGGTCACCCTGAGCGAGATAGAGACTATGTCTTGGTCTATGACCAAGATTGTGAGGTTCCGAGAGCCTCTGACTACACCGGTATGTTTACCCAGCTGGTAGCCCACAACTCATAGTTGATTCTTTCATATTCAATGGTATGTAGTCGATAGGGATTTTGTTTACACTTATACAACACCATATTGAGAGGAGTCAGTGGATTATTGGGCTACTAGCATTGTTGAGTAATTCACGAGTACCCGTGAGGGGATAGCACACTCAAGCAACCAAATCGTATCCCATGGGATAGACTAATACCATTTTGTGGGTAGAGTGGAGAGGCACAAATTCACGTTTTTGTTTATTCATAATTTTTGCTGGATTCTTGCACTTATATAGTAGCAATGCTCTATATATTCTTTGCACAGAGGCAGGCTGGTCTTTGACATCCCCCACATGCACATGTTGTTATTTTTCCACCCGCAGATATGGTGCATGATGGACCTGGTCATTGTTGGGATAGTCATGAGAGATCAGAGGAGGCCTAGGGTGGTTACATAGCACCCACTGTGTTGATTCAGGGATGGCTGGTCAGTCGGACCAGGAGGCAATTCAACATTACTACCATGTAGGATTAACGTAAACCTGAGTCAGTATTAGGTTAATATACCAATATTCTTTTTGCACTCTAACCAGTACAATAGCATCAGGTGATCAGTGGTTTGGCTAGCCAGTGAGCCAATGCCATTTTGCTTAGTTTTAGTTTGATGCGTCTGTGTGGTTGATGACAGCTGTGGGTCGCAACCTTTTGACCAATGACTCTTCTTCCTCTTGGACGTGGACCATCTCCTTCACGTCCTTTAGACTTCTGCGTGAGAGGAAGTCTGCGGGTTTTTTCTTCCCTGGTATATGGACCAGGTCACAGTCGTACTCCTGAAGAACTTGAACCCATTTCTAAATCCGCCTGTTGACTGAAGGCTGATTGGCCAGGTTCTTTAAAGAGTCATGGTCGGTCTGGACATTGAAGTGACGATTGGCAAGGTAGTGCCGCCACTTCCCCACGGACCACACAGTCCCCAACAGCTCCCACTCGTATGCACTGTATATTGTCTCAGTTAGACGTGGCCGCTCAGCTTTTTTTTCTGTTATTTTCTGTCCGTATTTTTTTTCAAGACAAAAAATCCGTCCGTCACTTTTCTGTTGTTTTGCCGGGGCCGGTTTTCTGTTGCCGTTCATGCCACGTCAGCTTCCAGTTTTTTGGCTCTGGAGCTGTCCGTCAAGGGGGTGTTTGCAGCCACCAATTTTTGTAAAGATGTTTTTTTTCCGTTGCCTTTCCTGGCATTCCGTTGCCATCCGTCATGGACTTTGAGATTCTGGAAGCTTGTCGCGAATAGAGGCGTATCGAATCGCTGCCAGTACTTGGCTGGAGGCAGCACACACACAGAACACATTATCACGGCGTACTATAAATCATAAGTGCTGGCCCTTCCCAGCAGCGATCGCTGCCGGTACTTGGCTGGAGGCAGCACACACACAGAACACATCATCCCGGTATACTATAAATCATAAGTGCGGGCCCTTCCCGGCAGCGATCGCTGCCAGTACTTGGCTGGAGGCAGCACACACACAGAACACATTATCACGGCGTACTATAAATCATAAGTGTGGGCCCTTCCCAGCAGCGATCGCTGCCGGTACTTGGCCGGAGGCAGCACACACACAGAACACATCATCACGGCATACTATAAATCATAAGTGCAGGCCCTTCCCGGCAGCGATTGCCATCGATTTTTTATGGAATTCTGTCGACCTTTGTGGTCCGGTCAGCGGTTCTGTTGCCGGTGCCTATCATCCGTAGACGGCGGTGCGAATTCTGTAACACTTGGTTTCATTCTGTAAGGCTATGTGGATTTCTGTAGTTGTCTATGCTGACGTCAGTATGGCCCTACCCATTTCTGTAAAACGCTTTTTTTCTCTGTGGCTCCCTCATAAATTCTGTTGATTGTACAGAATTTTAACGGAGCCAAACAAATTCTGTTGGGGACGGACAGATGGGGCCACCTCTAGTCTCAGTAGGATTTAGCTTCCTGCTCTCATAGCAGATTGGCTGTAATCCGGAGCCAAAATCCTGCTGCAAGATTGCACCAACCGACACATCTGATGCATCTGTGGTGATGGTGAATTCCTCCTCAAAGTCGGGTAGCTGGAGAACCGGGGCGGTGACCATGGCCTTCTCAAGCCCGTTGAATGCTTTTCCCTCATGGTCACTCCAGACCCAAGGTATATTCTTCTTCGTGAGATCCGTCATTAGGGCAGCGATCTCACTAAACCATTGGATGAATTTTCTGTAAAAGCTACAGAGCCCCAAGAAAGACCTCACGTCTGTGACGGTCTCCGGAGTCGGCCAATCCAAAATAGCCTTGACCTTTGACAGCGATGGCTTGATACCGTCCTTCCCAACGTCAAAGCCAAGGTACTCTACTTTGGTTCTGAAGAAGTCGCACTTTGGGAGTTGCCCGAAAAACTTCTCCGACCGAAGTCTGTCCAGTACCACCTTTAAGTGCTATAAATGCTCTTCCTTGGTATGACTATATATCAAAATATCGTCCAGGAATACAAGCACAAAATTGTCAAGGCCATCTCTGAGTAGATGGTTCATAATGCGCTGAAATGTGGTCGGTGCATTGCATAGCCCAAAGGGCATGACCGTATACTCAAATGAACCGTATCTCGACAAGAAAGCAGTTTTGTGAATGTCAGCCTCCTTCACCCTTATCTGGCGATATCCTGAGGCCAAGTCGATTTTGGTAAAGTACTGCGCTCTGTGGAGATGATCCATGAGTTCATCCACTTTCGGGAGAGGATACCGGTTCTTGGTAGTGATTTTATTCAAGGCTCGATAATCAATGCAGAGCCGCCACTTGCCGTCCTTCTATGGAATGAATAGCACTGGCGCTCCATACAGGCTCGTGCTGGGCCGAATCCAACCCTGGTCAAGGAGATTGTTAATCTGGCGTTTGAGCCCGTCCAACTCAGCCACACTCAGCCTGTATGGGCTTTTGTGAGGTGGTGGTTCTCCTGACGCCGTTTCAATCTCATGGTCCACTATTCTCTTGGGTGGTGGGCCATAGGGTAGCTTATTAGGGAATACGTCTTTATATTCCTCCAGGATTCCTTTCAGTTCATCCTGGACAGCTGGTTCAGCTTCTTGCACTTTCTTATGAATCACTTCTGCGATCAGTAACTCGGTTTTTACAGGCCCAATTTCCTTTATAACCCGGCGCCTCTCTCCCTTAGTTTGGCCCTTTGCTACACTGGCCTTGGCCTTGCTCTTTTTTGCTTTCTCCTTTGGCGGAACTGTAGGCCGCAACAGACACAGGAACATCGGAAGTCGCTTTTGGTTGCCCTTTTAGCTGCTTGGCGCATAGACATGAAATCAATTTTAGGGTGTATAGGTTGGTTGACTACTCGTCCAGCCACCTTGACCTTCTTCTTGTGCATACCTTTGGATTTTTCTAGAGTGTTTGAGGTATCATTTGGCAAAAGTTCGGGCACCCCCCAGACTCAACCGCCCTCGGTGAGTCATGACCGGCCGATATACGACGATCTAGCATGTGTGACCACTCGCGTACCGATGAAGATGGTGCCCAAAACGATGGGGAACATAACCGAGTGTATGAATCACCCCTCATAATACTAGGGTTGGAGGCATCCTTTTCGAGAGAGTGGAAAGTGTGCTGAAGACCAGATAACCCACGGTCAACAATATTACACGAGGCAACGTCAGGTGCCTTAATACATTGTACCACATCCAATCCATCACCATGTCTGAGTACCAAGGAATTCGTTCTCCAATCGATCAACATGTTGACAGCGTCCAACCAATCTTGACTGAGAATGACATGTATACCCTCCATCATAGGTACAGCAGTGAAAGACACCCTGCTAGCCGTGCGTCCGATATATACCTATACATTAGGTGCATTGGCTAACTCCAATGACGAGTATGAACCTATGAAATCCAATGGTGGGCGAGTTTTCAACTGCTCACTCACAAACAAGCGAGTGGCACCCAAATCCACCAGTGCAAACACATGTGTGTCATTTATCACTGCTCTCACAATCAAGAGCAAGTGATCGTGACTTGTAAACCACGAGCCTGATCTGCTCGCAGCATTGGGTGCCACATGAGCTTCACTCCTCTGAATCCTATGTCTGTTAGGAACTCATCTGCCTTTTCAGGCACCAACAGTTTGTGCTTTCTCTGAAGCTATTTCCCCCTCAGTATGGCATTTGCGGCATCAACACCTCTGTTCCACCCTGCGCCTCCACTTCCTCGACTTTTGTTGGTGCTTTTGTTGCCACTTACTAGGGTACATTGCACAAATTGTCCAAGCTCTCTGGCAGGCCTGAACTAGACGTCCCGGATGCTTTCCTGACTAGCCAGAGCGGGGGCAGATAGTCTCCTTGCCACAACTGCTGGGAAGCGTCCATCCAATATGGCGGATTGCTGTTCCGCCTCCCGATCCATCTGATCAGCCACGGTCCGTAATGCTTTGCTGGTGGCCATTACAACCACCCTGTGATGGGGTGCTGGTTTTGTCGATGCGCGTTGCGCCGCCGCCTTGTCGCCCGAATGGCCGAAATGGCCCGCGCGGCCGCGATTGGCCGTGGCTTGACCGGGGCGCGCGCTCGTTGCACTCCGAGGTGGTGGGCCCAGATCCCTGGAAGGTCGCTGAGTGCGCGGCGTTGGAGGCCGGGATGCTGCGAGCTCGGTCGCAGGGATTGTGGTCCGATCCGCGCGATCCGGGAGGCGAGTTGCCAGAATCGCAAGCAACAATGATTACTGATGATCCAACCGCATGGCATTTGTGCGGCAGGGCGTACCGCGTCTCGGGTCGCCCGCCGTGGGCCCAAAAATGTCCCAAAACAACCGTGCTCAGTACAGCCGTCCCCCTAATTGCCACAAAGTACTGCAGCTGGCCAGAAATCACCCAAATAAAGGAGTACCTCCTCAAGGCCCTAATCCCATCTACTAGGGCCTTTAATCAGGCTGTCAATCAACATAATTTAAGACAATAATGTTCCCAATAAGAGGCCTCAGGGAACGGGGGGAAAAGACAAGGGAGTAAACGGTCTCCCCAAGTAATTTCGTCACACCCTGGGCTTCCTCTAAAATCGCCCACATCCACTCTGGCCAGACTCTCTAGACGGGTATCCCGGGTGGAAATGTGGACCAGTCAATAGAAAGGGATATGGTCTTTTAGCTTGCCCATGCCCACTATGAGATCCGTCTATATGGTGATGTCGTGGAGTTTGATCTTTTCTTCTCCTAATTCTGCCAACTTTTCCTGTATTTTTCCTTCGTTTGCTTTTCTTGCTCTGCTGGTCGCTGTTAGCCTTGCCACTGAACACATCTTCCATGTGTGCGACCAAAATTTCTGCCTCAGCTAAAGTCTTAGGAGCAGCCTTGACAACCTCAAAATGGAAAGGTTGCCGTAAGCCATGAATCCATGTGTGCAAGGCCGTTTTCTCATCAATTCCATGGACTTTGTGCAACAAAGATTTTGTTCGTGCCATGTATGCACACGAATCTTCCCCCTTTTTCTATGACAACTTGAGGAGCTTGGTCTTGGCGCGACTCTCCCCGATAGCGGTATCCAACTGCGCCCTCAACATCCTCTTCAACTCCTCAAGTATCTCTAGCCTTTTGTTTCCGCGTGAGATACACTCTGCATCCCACCAAACTCGCGCATCACCTGCCAACAGTAATATCACATAGACGATCACCTGCTGCTCAGAACATGCCACTGCATCCAAATAATCATCCACTGTTCTAAGCCAGGACACAAAGTCCTGTCCTCGCTCTCCAGTAAACACTGGTGGCCCACGTGGCTTGATACGAACTACGAACGGTGAGGACAAAAAGCCCTATCCTCACTCTCCAATAGACACTGGTGGCCCACGTGGCTTGATACAAACTGTGCATGGCGAGGACACACAATCCTGTCCGTGCTCTCTAGGAAACACTAGTGGCTCACGTGGCCTAATACGAACTGTGCATGGCGAGGACACACAGTCTTGTCCGTGCTCTCTAATAAACACTAGTGGCCCATGTGGCCTGATACGAACTGTGTACGGTGTGGCTGTGTGGTCAGGCAACGTCTATGTGTGCGGCTGAAAGAATGTCCACCGACTCCGCATATCTGGTAGGTCATATTAGATATTGGTACATGCTTGTATCCCTGATGCGATTAGACATGGCCGCTCAGCTTTTTTTCTGTTAATTTACTTCTGTAATTTTTTTATACACAAAAAATCCGTCCGTCGATTTTCCGTTACTTAGCCAGGGATGGGTTTCCGTAGCCGTTCATGCCACATCAGCTTTCATTTTTTCGGCTCTGAAGCTATCCATCAAGGGGGTGTTTGTAGCCAGCGGTTTCTATAAAAGCGCTTTTTTTCTGCTGCCTTTTCTGGCGTTCTGCTGCCATCCATCACGGACTTTGAGATTCCGGTAGCGTTCCTTGGTCAGCGGCAGTTTTTGTTGGAGGCAATTTTTGCCAAGCGGATTTTTTCCCTCTGTCCAGCAACCTTTGCCTCTAGATACAGGCCACAGCAGTGACATAACGAGGTGCAATATTAATACATGTGTCAACAATGTATGTCTACCTATTTGCAGTCCATGCCATCATAAATGCTGCCTCGACCAGTACTCCTTGCCAGACCGGGGACGCAACCCACTGTTCTCTCCCGGCCATCCCTTGCAAACACTAGACTACGTACATAAACACACCCTGGGCCCCAAGGCAATCCCCCGCTGCGTTTTCCCGGCCAACCCACGGCTGGTACTCCTTGCCACAGGGGATGCAACCCGCCGTTCTTTCCTGGCCATCCCTTGCAAACGCTAGACTACATATATAAACACACCCTGGGCTACACGGCAATCCCCCGCTACGTTTTCCTAGCCAACCCACGGCCGGTACTCATTGCGGTAATGAATAGCTAGTAATCCTTTGCCAAATGCACACGTTCACTCGTAGCAACTATAACAAAATTCGTCATGGTTCGTCATCTGATGCCTTGGACTTTGATGTGGTCCTCGATGACGCCTTTGACTTCCTGCACTCAGTTAGACGCCTCCGTATCCTGGTGCGTGCTGCCATGCTCTTTCTATGCTTTTTTTTCCTTTCGTGGCGGTCTTCCCACCCTTGGCGTTGCATGTACCATCCCACCAATAACCCCCTGCACACACAAAAAAAAGCATACCTTCATCCCTGCTCTAGACTTCGCCAATGGGTTCAACAAGAACGAAGATGGACATATAGATATGCAAGTGGACAGCTAGGGACGCGCCACCTCACCTATCAACATTAGCAGGGGTCATGACCATCCTTTTTGCGGCGACCACCAAGCCGGATTTTGAAAAACTCCGCTCTGATGATGCGGAGGATGCCTGCACATGAAAAAGCATGGCGTCAACCCCAATACAACGTCCCCAAACTGAACTTGGCCAATGTGTCCAGCAACAATGAAGGTGGACAAACAAATATGCAAGTAGACAGTCAGAGACACGCCAGCTCACCTGCATGGCCAGCACTCTCCGCGCCAATTTTGCAATCAGAGGAAACCTCAACTCGTTGCTGCGCCACCAGTCTTCTGCCGACCAGAGTTCCTGTAGACCTTTTGGTTGCCAAGTGTATTCAAACCACTCTGCAACGGCTGTCTCGATGTTGTTGGGGAATGTCGCCAGATTGGGATTACGCTTCCTGGATAAAGTTCTTCTTGTTGGGCGCAACTCCCCCCTGTCCCTTGGGTCAGTGGCCTCGTCCAACCAACTCACATGTTTGGGACTGACATCGGGCACGTCATCACCATCAGAAAGTGGAGCCGCATTGTCCAGAATTGCAGTGGGGCCATTCACATGGGCGTCCAACTACAAATCCAACACATGCATGCATTTGGACATGAAAACAAGACAATTTCTATACTGGCATTAAGGCTAGTACCCTGAACTGCCTCAACTGCAAATCAACAAAATACTTGCATTTTGATATGCAACCAAGCAAACTTCTGTCCCGGCCTTGTGGCCGGTACCCCGAAGTGCCACTTGTACACTATCACGTTTTCATCATCACAATAGGCATACTCCGTTACTACAAACATGTTGCATTACATGTGCCACTCACCAATTTGGAGACTTCCAACATGAGCATGTCAATGAAACTCTTGAACATCGGGTAGTCCTCTGTGACCATAGGCCAACAACTTTTATTATCCCATATTCTTCGCATCCACTGTAGATGGCACCTCCTGCCATCCATTGCTGCAGCAAGACCCCACGAGTACACCAGCATGGGATCGTCAATTATGCTCAGCAATTTCTTTTTAGAAGCCGTCGCAAACACGTAGCCTGTATCACTGCCCGCCGTACTATCATCCACAGTACCCACCTTGTCGTATATCAACTTCAACAGAAAGTATAACGTATCTGAAATAGTCACATACTGATCGCCTTCAAGGCGCTTGGAGACATCCCTGATGGGTTCCAAAACGCCCCGCAACTGCCGCAACCCCGTCCACACATGGGGCTCAAATATATAGCTGGCGTCCTTCTCTTCCTCCTCTCCCTCTTGTCCTCCTTGCTTCCCCTTGGCTCTTTTTTTCTTCTCTTTCTCTGCAGCGATCTCCACTTTCTTGGAGGTCATATATTTGCGAATCGATTGCTCAAGCAGCAACACACATCGGATAAGGAAATACACCGAATTCCAGTGTGTCGGGCACCATCCGCTCATACGCAACACCCGTCTTGGGAGCGGGGTCCCATCCATTGACCATTTCAATTCATTGGAGAGGTACCCTGGGTCATCCTCGTCGTTCACGGCGTCGTTCCCCAATTCCTTATCAGAGCACGAAACACTTACAACGTTGGGGCAGACGCACCATGATCACCAAAATTCTGCTGCAAAAACACACGTTGCAGCCTCCCCAATTCTGTCTAGACCAATGGGGACCTCCGCACATGCATAAAGAATGCCTGTACTGGAGCAGTTACAGACTCCACTTCCACCAACGCATATTGGACAGCCGTGTTCCACACATGGCACACACACGGGTGCCAATCGAAAAGAGCTTCGTGAGCAGCAATTCCCCCGCCCCACCCCAACACGATCTCGGAGAAGCAACAACCGCCCATGCACACCATGAGCCCAGCAACAGTGGTTTTTTTCCCGGCCAAGCTGTGGCCGGTACTCCAGCCGAGCAGAACAGCATTCCCCCCGCCCCAACCTGACATGATCTCGAAGAAGCAACAACCACCCATGCACACCACAAGCCTAGCAACAACGGCTCTTTCCCGGCCAAGCCGCGGCCGGTACTCTAGCCGAGCAGAACAGCATTCCCCCCGCCCCACCCCGACACGATCTTGGAGAAGCAGCAGTTGCCCATTAAACCCCCCCACCTACATTATCCCCTGGTGTGGCAGCCTCATGGCCGGAGCCTGCATTGGAGAAAATAGAGCACGTTAGCAAACGCCCATCCACCCAGCGCCTTCACAAAACAACAACCCTTTCTAGCCAAGCCGCGGCCGGTACTTCAGCCAAGCAGAACAACAATCCCCCTGCCCCACCCCGACACGATCTCGGAGATGCACCAGCCACCCATACACACCGCAAGCCCGGCAACAGTGGCTTTTTCCTGGCCAGGACACGGCCGGTACTCCAGCCGAGCAGAACAGCAATTCCCCCGCCCCACCCCAACACGATCTTGGAGAAGCAACAACCGCCCATGCACACCACGAGCTCAGCAACAGTGTTTTTTTTCCCGGCCAAGCCGTGGCCGGTACTCCAGCCGAGCAAAACAGCATTCCCCCCGCCCCACCCCGACACGATCTTGGAGAAGCAGCAGTCGCCCATTAAACCCCCCTACCTGCATTATCCCCTGGTGTAGCAGCCTCACGGCCGGAGCCTGCATTGGAGAAAATAGAGCACATTAGCAAACGCCCATCCACCTAGCGCCTTCACAAAACAACAACCCTTTCTGGCCAAGCCGCGGCCGGTACTTCAGCCGAGCAGAACAGCAATCCCCCTGCCCCACCCCGACACGATCTCGGGGATGCATCAGCCACCCATACACACCACGAGCGCGGCAACAACGGCTTTTTCTTGGCCAGGCCACGGCCGGTACTCCAGCCGAGCAGAACAGCAATTCCCCCACCCCACCCCAACACGATCTCGAAGAAGCAACAACCGCCCATGCACACCACGAGCCCGGCAACAGTGTTTTTTTTCCCGGCCAAGCCATGGCCGGTGCTCTAGCTGAGCAGAATAGCAATCCCCCCACCCCACCGACGCCATAACTACTGGCACGGTGCCTGCAGCACTCACCTGAGGGTACCAATGCCATGTGGGCAACTGGCGGCGGGGGGCCCCGATGCAGCACTTCACATACCCCAAGGGCAACACATCACATGCCGGCCAATCAAATGTACTGGGCTTGGGAACGCTTTGGGCCTACATTCTGCCTACTTGACGGACAACAACGATTTGAAGGGGCACATGGATGTGCCACGGGGGCGACCAGCGTGCACTGCTGAATCCATCAAAGACCCAAGCAATCTCACCCCACGTCCGCCATGCATACCCGTTGCGCACTCAACCAGGCGTCTGGCCGTCCGGTCCGGGAACGGGACCCGCTCTGCAGCTGTTATCCGTCACCTTTGCCAAAGTACAGGCCTCTGGGATTGTCCGTCTTACAGAATTTCAACATAATGGCATTGGAATTTCCGTACTGGTGTTCAGCGCGTCTCATAGGTCTGTGTTGCTTCGTAAACTTTGATGGAATTCTGTCGACCTCTGTGGTCCGGTCAGTGGTTCCGTTATGGGGGGCCTATCCTCTGTTGACGCCGGCGAGGATTGCGTAACACGTGGTTCCATTCTGGAAGGTTGTGTGGATTTCTGTAGCCGTCTATGCTGACGTCAGTATGGCCCCGCCAGTTTCTGTTAGATAGTTTTTCTCTCTGTGGCCCGCTCACGGATTCCGTTGATTGTACGGAATTTTAACGGAGCCAACCAAATTCTATTGTGGACGGACAGAAGCGGCCACCTCTAGATGCGATACGATCTACATACTGCTCCATGGATAAAATACTAGTATGCAGAGGGGACTGAGACCATAGTTGTGCATCATCAGCTGCCTCGGATACAGATACAGAAGTCACTGCTGTAGGGTGAGACACAGAGAGAGCAGCCTCAGGACCCATAGCCTCCTCCATCTCCAACCACAAAAATGCCAATGGATCCTATCTATCCGCCATGGCTGCTCACTCATGCAAAAACAGCAAAAGTGCAGAATACAATAATGAATGCAGGAATAATCCCCAATAATCCTGGCAAAAATGATGAAGACTGAATGATGACTGACTGAAAATTGATGATACTGACTGATCTGAAAAGACTGAGCGTAGTCGGTAGACTGACCGCATGGAGGTCCAACCCTGGGTATATCCCAGAGCGTAGTCCTTGATATCGCTCAGAGAAGCCCCAGGATCCACCAAATAACGTCTCCAAGTCAGTGGGTACTATACTTTCCCAATATACAAGGTGCCAAGTGGCTTCACCACAACAATTCTAGAACAACCCTTTACAACCAACTTCTTCCTAGGTTAGCAACAAGGAATTTAAGAATACTCAAAGAGTATTTTACTCACCCCTCAAAAGAGAGGCTTCCCTGCCACACCCCCGGGAATACCACCAGTTGATCAGAAACTGAACCGTTCCTGTCCCCCTGCCTGGGGAGGACTTCCCGGGGAACGGCCACACAACTGCCTCACGTCCCGACCCGCTCGAAGCCCCTCCGCCACCCCTCACTTGGATGGCAGCTTGGGGGGCACTGGTCTATGCTAGGAACAGTAGGGGTGTCTGCGCAGCACTATAGGCCACTCCCTTACTACCCTGTGTCGCGAGCGATAGGCACCAAGAGCTCCCACTCTGACCACCGCCTGTGGGGCTATGTAAGGTGCAAGCCGGTCCGTGTCCCCTCTACCCGATTCTACTTGCAACCCCCTAACAGCTGTGGGGCGGCCGCCGGCTTCAACCTGGGGTCAGCTTTTTTTTTGGATAAGGTACTGTTGCCACCAGGCAGGCTTATAACCCTTCACAGTTGTCTAGGCTGGTTAGGTACAGTCCGTGACTCTCAACCCTTTGCCCCCCGACCTCCTGGCCAAGTGCCCTAATGGAGTGGGACGGCCCCCAAACTATCACTGGCCCACTCAGAGGGCCCTGGGCCTAGTGCACTGGCACCCTACTAGCCTCTGTAGATCAGGCTCTGGTGTTCAGACATCCTATTGAGCCTTTTGGGGAGCTGTCATACTCCGCCATATGTTGTAGGGCGGATGTCGGGGTTGTTAGCTCCAGTCGCTGGGAGCTACTCTCCACCTGCTGAGAGGCAATAAACCCCCTTAGCTACTCTAGATGAGTCCTCTAGGAAGTTGTTCTCCACCTGCGAAGGGGCAAACAATTCCCCCAACTACTCCAGTCGAGTCGCTGGCAGCTGCTCTCCACCCATTGAGAGGTTTCATAAACCCCTCAACTCCAAGTTTGGCATTGAGAATTGCTCTCCACCCACTGAGAGGGTCTACGGACCTCTCAGCTACTCCTGTAGAGTGCTGGTGCAGGCAGAAACTTCCCAGGAGGCTCCCTGCAGTGGGGAATCACTGTTACGCGCACCGGCCTGATGTGGGGGACGCCTTACTAATGGCCCTTGGTGTGGGGGATGCCCTGCCCAAGATAACTATCCTCAACCCATGGTAACCATTCTAGGTATTAGGATATGGGAGTAGGAGGGGTGGTCCCGCCTAGGTCCCCGTAAGGACCTAGGTGCCTGGCGAGGCGGGTCCGCAGCTCAAAAAGGGCAGGAACCCCACACCCACATGCTTTACGTATCATTGGTTTCGGAGCCACCTGGGGGTGGCTGCCACGTTTTCGTCTGGGCGGGCGAGCGAGCCAGGCACACCGGGCCCTTTCCCCGGCCTCCTCCATGGAGGCTGAGGAGACGGATCCTGAAGCCCGGAAGGGCATGCCTGAATCTTTGGGCGAGGAAGAGACACCCCGGAAGGGGACGCCGACCAGTTTGGTCGGTGAGGATGTTACAGCCCGGAATGGGCAGGAACAGGAAGAAGTCCGGAAGGACATTGCCGGCCCATCGTCAGGTTGAGCTGAGCCGGAAGGTAGCGACCAGCCGATGGCCGAGGCGGAGGAAGCTCCAGGAGAGAAAGCCCCAAAAGAAGAGGCGCCAGAGCCAGGTACAGTGGCGGCCCTACTGAAGGCGCCTGGCATCATGGAACTCTTGGAGCAGATGGCGGCTGCTGCGGCCAAGCAGGCGAGAGAGAAGCGGGATGAAGAGACTGCCAAGAAGATCGCCTCCTTGGAAATTGCAGTGGCGGCGGCTCAAAAAGAAGCCCGAAGGAATGAGGTGGCAATGAGGAAGGCGAAAAAATAGAGCCGCCAAGCCAAAGAGGCCAAGTCCTCTGCTAAACAACATGTGGCCCAGTTGAGCGATGGCCTGCTGAAGTAGAAAGTGCGGGCGCGCGAGGCAGAAGAGAAGGTCGCTCAACAAGCGAGATAGCCCGAAAGGGGCACTGGTTCATCTGAGCCACAAATGCCGATGATTCCAGAAGCGGAGGGCGACTGGAAGACTGTCGGCAAATAGCGGCCAAAGCGGAAGAGCCCGTGGCCAGGTGAGACGGTGCCGAAAGTTCGGACAGACTCGCATAAAGGCCGGAAGGTCCAGCCCGTTGGGCAAGTGGAGGAGATCGGAGGCCAAAAGGTCAGGACCCCGGAGCCACGGGTCAGGTCACAGGTGCACGTAAGAACACCTAGTGAACCGGAGCAGAGTAGCAACGAGTCGCTCATAGAAAGCGTTCGTGCTGTATGTGGACCCAGTCCGGAAAGGCCGAAAGGTCATGAGTGGAGCCCCCGGAGACCCGCATTACCGGAGTGGGGACCGGGAGAGAGCGCCAGGGTGCTGGAATTCATTCCAGACACTGGTACTCCATACAGCCGGCAGCCACCATGCCGTGCTATATGGACTAAGCTCCACAGTGATCTTGTTGATGAATTGGACGAGGGCTGGCAAATGGCCGCCGAACGATTTGGAGAAAAAATAACCACCGCGAGACTAGTGAGAATCCAGAGGTGGTATGGTCCTGGAATGGCAGATCAAATTGCCAGAGAGGACCCGAATTGGCCTGAAAAAATGGCCTTTGCGCTCAGACATATCCCTGAACCATGGGATTTGAGCGAAGGAATGCCGGAAAGGCCAGACCCTAATGATCCGCACGAGCGGTGGGAGGAGATCTCAGAATTGTCGTTCTCGTCATGCGCTTCTCCGTTGCCGGGAGATATGTCGACACGGGCGCAAGTGCATAGAATGGAAAAAGAGAGATGACATATGAGAAACCGAGATCGGTTCGCTCGTGCGAGGAAGTTGGATGAGCGAAAGGCTCGAAAAGCCAGCCAGCACAGAGAGCTGAAAGCTTTGCGGTGTGAGCGGGATCGGCAGTTGAATCCCCAAAAATATGAGCATAAGCGAGCTCATAAACGCCAGCGCAAGGCTGAGATCAGGCGGTTTTTCGCTGCAGGAGGCAGCCAAAAGGCACAGCGCCTTGAGGCTAAGCCGGTGGCTAATGAGCTGGATCCGGCCCAGCAAGCGAAGGCTTTTGCTGAGCTTGAGAGGGCCCAGCCATGGCAAACGGCCAGATGGGCTGGTGAGTCGAGTGGAAGCGACAGTGGGGTAACCCACGCCGCTCGATTCGCCCCTCCACAGCCTGGAAAGGCACCGCCTCCAGTTGAGGAGACTAGCATCCCCAAGGAGGCAACATCTTCTAAGGAGAAGAAGAAGCTTGGAAAGGCAAAGGAGCAGCCTGAAAAGGCCCAGATGCAGCCTGAAAACGCAAGGGAGGAACCTCAAGGAACTCAGAGAGCAGTTCTAGGTAACATTGCTGATGCAATATCTCCCATTCACCCTGCTGTGAAAACACACTTGCATACATGTGCAGAAGTTGGAGATTCTGCTGGACATGATGAAGTTGTGTATCTCGGTTTGGCAGGGGAGCCGGCTGAACCTATTCCTCGAGAGAGGAAGGAGGTTTATGCTGCTGTGCAAAGGCAGGAGACAACCTTGGAAAAGGCAAGGGCAGAAGTTGATAAGACTACCCGGCTGCTGGCCATAATGGGGGAAGAGGATTATGCCGAGTTCTTGCAGTTTCAGGAGTCTCGATGAATAAGCCGACAGGCCAAGGGAACTCCCCCTGGAGAAAGCAGTTCTGGACAGGAACCCAGCAGAATCAAGTATCTGCCTGGGAGGCCTGGTCCAGGATACCAGCAGCGCCATTCACAGCAGCTCAAAAAGCAGCAAGGCCGACCTCAGGTGCCACATAAAATGCCCAAAAGACCCACTCTTGTGGTGCATGCCCCTGTGATACAAGATGCCCAGGGATTTTGGGATACGCTGGGGGCGTTTTATGACCCATTCGGTGGTGTGTACTACAAAGGGTACTACCACCCGCGGGGAGGTCGGGCACCATACAGGGCAGAGGTCCCAGTAGCTGCACTGCAGTGCATTCCCGCCAAACTGCACGGGTTATTCGATGCGCAGCAGACATCGCTGGGTATCTATATGCCGGAAAGCTAGGAGGCGGCTACTGAATGGCAGGCCGTGCACAGCACTGGCCGGCGGATTCAAGAGGAGGAGCCCGTAAGGGTACAGATGGGGCCTAGAACGTAGGCTGGCCCCTCAGCACAGGTTTGTCCAGTGGCTCAACCAGGAATGGCGCCAAGGCAACTAGCGATGCCCTTTACGATGGGCCAGTCTGGGCCACGGGGAGTGCAGCCTCCACTGCCAATTACGCAGCAGAAAATTCAGAGACTGCAGGAGATGTCTCCCTTTGCCCAAGAGCCGGCGGTCTACCAGGCTCCTCCGTATCAACAGCCATCAATGGCACCTCAATACGAGTAGCCTGGAAGGGTATATCAGCCTGAAAGAGTCTACCAGCCCGAAAGGGTACCGTAGGCGGTCAGCGTCCCAAGGCAGCAGGTGGTCCCATCACAACCATATGCAGAACACCCATCCATTGGAGTCGGAGGAGTTCGAGGGAGTGTATGGGCACCCGCCAAGCTACATGCAGGCGCCTGAACCACAGTATCAGGAACAGTATGCCACAGTAGTTGAGGAGCTGCCAAGGGCCATCGAAGGGCCACCACCGCCGCCAGCCGATTATGACCCCATGGGGCCCGGATACATGGGCCAGGGGTACCTGACAGTGGCACAAGGAGTGGCCTTCGCCCTTGTATATTTATAACCCGAAAGGGAACCTCAGGTGAGCATGCCTAAGATGAATGCTCAAGGCATGAAACCCCCAAAGTGGAATGAAGATAAGCAAGCCTTGACCAAGTGGTTACAAGAAATTATAATGTATTTCAAAACCACTGTGGCACCCCGATCTCAATGGGGTTGGATCGCACTGAATACTCTTGAGGAGTCAGTGAAGCACGGCCTGCTTGCTCAACTGGGACACTTGTGGGGGGGTACAATTGATGCAGAAGTGCTCTCGCAGCCAGAATTCCAACTTTCATGGGAACAGTTTAAATATGGCATGGAGCCACTTTATGATCATAAATGTTCAGACTTTGACATAAGGTCTGAAATAGCAGCCTTTACAAAGGCAGGGACT
The DNA here is from genome assembly GCA_905146915.1 of Ostreobium quekettii. Lineage (NCBI taxonomy): Eukaryota > Viridiplantae > Chlorophyta > Ulvophyceae > Bryopsidales > Ostreobiaceae > Ostreobium > Ostreobium quekettii. Next base: position 5,724 of record CAJHUC010002666.1, on the reverse strand, counting down.
TCGGGTCCCGATACAATCAAATACATGCAGCTCTTGGAACAAATGTTTCTCAAGTATGAAAATGAACTTGATGACTTTTCCAAGTTGCATACATTACATAATGGACTTCATCCAGATATAAAAAGAAAATGTTTATTGAACAAAGATGATGAGCAGTGGACCACATACGCCAGCCTGAGGGCTCATTTGTATAAAGTTGGTCCCACATATGACCAAGAATATAAGGCATATGGTGCTCATCGAAATGAAGGCCGAAATGGCAAACCAAGCGCGAGTAATCGCCTTCCCCCTAATCGGATTATTCAAAAACACCACGCATTGAAAGTGGACAATCGGGGAAAGCCCGTTTTGAATAATAGGCCGAAAGGTCGCGGGGGAGTGGTTTATAAACATTCTCATGCTAATGACTCGCAGGCCCCGGGGGATCATGTTTACGAGCCGCTGGCCAACATACGCGACCCCATGGAAGGGAAGATGGTCACCGACAGGTCGCAGTTATGCGACACTACGGTGGAGGTTCTCAAAAGAGCCGGCCGGTGCTTTAGATGTTTCAAACCATACACCGCCGACCACCTCTCCACGGGTGATTGTCCAGGCCCAGGAAAGCTACCCATGATGCCGGTACGCCCTGGCCATTCAGTGAGATCCTCACACACAGTTTCACGTGCACTCTGTTTTGCAGCACGGAAACATAATGTGAACAGTGTGAAACTGATGCAAGCACCATTGGATGTGAGACATAATGTAGCATCAGTGGTTCCAGTTCCCAAACTGAGCACTTTACAAGCTACTGCCAATAACGTGGTGAAAACTCGTCACACACATGCACAGTCTGGAACAACCCGGAAGGGTCTGCACAGTGATATGGATCATTCTGATCGCATGTTGAAACCTATGCACTTCAACCACATTCAATCCTTGGTTGCCCACCAGTTTACACTGGATGCATGTGCTAACCCCAATGGGGATAACGCACTTTGTACATGATATTGTTCACGAGATACAAGTTTCTTGATGAAACCTTTATCTCATGAATTTGTGTGGATCAATCCACCTTTCAAGAATGCTGAGCCATTCTTGGATCACTATTTTGCTGAACGAGCAAAGGCTCCCATGCACGTGGGAGCATGCACCCTTCTACCCACTTGGCGGGCTTTTACTGACGATCCCAGGCTGCGCCGGCTGCGCACCCTTATCCATTACCCAAAGGGTACCCAGTTATTCACACAACCGGACGTGGATCGTACTAGCCGCCAAGAAATGCTTGGTATCCCTTGGCCAGTCAATGTATATTTTCAACCCCCTGAGGGGGCAGCGGGATACCGCATCCGAAAGGTCTCCCAAGACCATCCTCGCTTGACTTTTACTGGTCAGGTTGGGCATCAACCAGCGTCCATCCTCTTTGACACGGGGGCGACTAGCACTGCCTATATCAACCTGACCCGTTGTCGTCGGTTAGGCTTGATGCCTAAGCATCCGAAATCCACATCCAACCGACAGCTGTGTTGCTTGCATTGCCTACAGCGATTGGCACACGCTACTCGTCGTATTGTGGATCCTACGGAGTTTTCCACACCCCCACATGTGGATTCTTCTCCGTCAGAGGCTGAAGCCCTCCTCGCGGACGGATCCTCCCTTCCTTCTTTGGGAGTGGTCGATGTCCCCTTAACCATTCAGGGTTACAAGGACACCGTTCGCTGTGTGGTCATTGACCTCTCTGACGATTATGACATCATTCTTGATGACAATTGGCTCTATGAGCACGCCGGTGTCATTGATTATCGTCAGGGCCACATTCGTGTGGTTTCCCATGTTCGCGAAATTACCCTTCGCAGTTTTCCACAGGACCCTCTGGCTCTCCCTTCGCCTGCTCACCGGTTGGGTCACTTGTGTTCATTGGGATATGCTCGCCGCGCCTACCAGCGGGGTTCTCCTCTCCATTTGGTTTTGGTTCACCGGGTCGGCGATCCCCTGAGGGGGACGCACCAGGCCCTTCGGCCACCACAGGTCGACAGACCACATCCCACGCGGTGAATCCCGCACATATTACATCTCTATTGGAGGAGTACAAGGATCTCTTTCCTGATGAACTCCCTGCTGGCCTTCCCCCAGATCGGGGGGTGGCTTTGACCATTCCCCTAGAAGAGGTAACCAAACCGGTAAAGCGACCTGCTTTCCGGTATAGTCCAAAAGAAATGGACGAGATCAGATCCCAGGTGGATTACCTATTGAGAAAAGGTCTGATCACGGAGAGCAGCAGCCCATTTGGGGCTCTAGTACTTTTTGTACCAAAGCCAGATGGCAGCCTCCGAATGTGCATCGACTATCAAGCACTAAATAAAGCCACAATTAAGAATAAGTGGCCAATCCCTCGAATAGATACCCTTTTGGATCAACTGCAAGGGGCCAAGATCTTTTCGGCTATAGACTTGCAACAAGGGTATTATCAACTTTGGATTGACAAAGCCGATTATGCCAAAACGGCTTTTGTGACGCCGTTGGGCCTTTACGAGTTCAAGGTACTCCCTTTTGGACTCGCGAATACCCCAGCGATATTCCAGCAGACGATGCACCATATATTTGGTGATCAAATTGGCAAACACGTTCTGGTTTACCTGGACAACATCTTAATGTTTAGTCAAACTGCTGAAGAACATCTTAAGCACCTTCGACAGGTGTTAGAAGTGTTAAGACAACAGAAGTTGTATTGTTGCATGCACAAATGTCAATTCAACAAGGAGGAGATCTCCTACCTGGGACACATGGTGTCACAAGAGGGTATACGCCCGGATCCCGAGGGGATCAAAAAGTTTAAGAACTGGCCTGTACCACAATGCGTAAAGCATGTACAGCAGTTCCTCGGGCTGGCAAACTATTTTTGAAAGTTCATACAGGGCTATTCGAAAATGGCTACTCCCTTGATGGACTTGACCAAACAGAATGGCAAGTGGGAGTGGACAGCGAAATGTCAAGAGACATTTGAGCATATCAAGGAGTGTTTAACCACAACTCCATTGCTCAAGATGCCAGACCCTGAGAGGCCCTTTGAGGTCATAGCAGACGCCTCTCAGACTGCTGTGGGAGCAGTTCTGATGCAGGATAACCATCCAATCTGCTACGCCAGCAGAAAGTTCCTCCCGGCGGAGTTGAACTATAGTGTGACTGACCAAGAAGCGTTGGCTTCTATTCATGCTGTCCAGTTATGGAGGTGTTACCTTGAAGGGACACGCTTCAAACTAGTGACAGACCATTGTCCATCAACTTACCTTAAGTCACAACCACAACTGAGCCGAAGACAGGCCAGGTGGTCTGAAATCTTACAACAATTTGACTTTGACTGGGAATATCGCCCAGGGCGAAAGAATGTGGCTGATCCACTCTCTCGCATTCCTCCATCTCCCAGTGAACGGGAAGCCAGGAGGAAAAGTCAACTGATTGTCTATGGCTTAAGAGTAATACACAAGCGGGGAGAAAAGAAAAAGACAGTAGAGGCAGACGATCTGGCCTCCAGGATCCGTCGGGCCTACGGCCAAGATCCCTAGCTTGCGTCTGTAAAACAGCAGCAAGAGATGTACTGTACAGACGAGTTATGGCTGCGAGGCAAACAGGTATATATACCAGCCAGTCTGCAGACTGAGATCTGCCAGTTGGCTCACGACCATCTAAGTGTAGGACACTTTGGTCAAGCCAAGACCCTGGACTTGGTCCAGAGGCATTACTGGTGGCCAGGAATGCGACGAGAAATACAACTACATGTTGATACTTGCCTGGTTTGTCAACAGGCTAAGTACTCTCGTCAAAAGACCCCAGGCTTACTACAGCCTCTGGGCATTCCTGAGGAGCCCTGGACTGAATTGTCCATGGACTTCATTACACAACTGCCAAAAACTAAGGGAGGTCATGATGCTATCGTCGTGTTCATCGATAGACTGACCAAAATGGTCCGCTTCGCAGCCACGACCACTGAGCTCTCCACAGAAGGAGCAGCCGACTTGTTGGTGCAGAATGTAATAAGGCACCACGGTCTCCCCTCTCAGATAGTGTCCGACAGAGACGTTCGGTTCACTTCCAGGTTTTACCAGTATCTGGCCGAGAGGTGGAAGATTCAACTCAACATGAGCACTGCGTACCATCCACATACGGATGGCCAGACCGAAGTTATGAATCGGATTCTAGAGGATTACTTACGCAGCTATACGCATTCTGACCATGACGCATGGGATAAATTATTAGCCATGGCCGAGTTTGCAATGAACAACTCGAAAAACAGTTCCACCCAAGAGACCCCATTCTATTTGAACTACGGCCGACACCCAAAGAGTCCCTTAGCTCTTGGGGTGCAAATTCAGAAGCCTTTGAAGGGCTATAACAATCCGAATGCCCGTGGCTTGGCAGTGGCCATTGACAGGGCGCAACAGCCTTATTTAAGGCATACTAGTACACCCCTCATGGAGGGACTACCAGCTGTGACACGATTTGAACACCGTGTCCAATCAGCGCTGAAAGAGGCCAGGGCGTGCTTAGAAAAAGCACGAGATAGGCAGTCAAGGCATGCAGACCACCATCGGAGGGATGTGTCGTTTAACAATGGAGATGACGTCCTCCTTTCAACACAACATATCACCCTCAAACACCCTGGAACTCGAAAACTATTACCGAGGTGGATTGGGCCCTTCACCATCCTCGACCGGATAGGTCCTGTCGCATATCGACTGGAACTTCCAGAAAGCATGCATAAGATACATCCAGTATTTCATGTATCAAAGATTAAGCCATATAAGGCTAGTGGCAGAGTACAACCACCTCCAGTTCCTATCGAAATAGAAGGAGAACTGGAATATGAAGTGGAACGTATCTTTGATAAAAGAATGAAAAAGTGCGGAAAGCGCCAGAACTCGATAGAGTACCTCGTCAAATGGCTGGGATATGGACATGAGCATAATAGCTGGGAATCAGCAAAAGCAGTTGCAAATGCATAGGAACTGGTTCAAGCATTTTAAAATGGAAGAACTCCTGTTGTGCATGTGTCAACTGGTCGCAGTACAAAATGTACACGTTGAAATAAGCTCATGTGTGGTTATGCCTTTGACAGGTCCTGCTGAAGTGGGCCCAGAAGCAGACTGGGTATACCGGGCCCCGTACTCGTACGCTGTTCGGACATATGAACGCAATGTCTGCAACTATCTTGAACGGGGAACGTCTGGCCACTGAGCAACCATTGATCCAACCTCCTCGCGAGCCCGTCCATGCACGTGGGCGAGGACGAGGTCCCTCGTATTCTCGAGGTGGCCATGGTTGGGCAGCGGGTGGCCGCATGTACCAGGGTATAGAGGTGGCCACCCGGATCCGTTAATAGCGGACAGAGGTTAATTTCCGTTAATTTTCCGTTAATTAACGGAAAATAACGAAAAAAGACAAAAATTAACCAAAAATTAACGGATTTTTGGATTTTTTGGGGATTTTGGGTTTTATTCATACTTATAGTTTATGGAATTCGCTATTAGAGAGTATGTTTGTATTTTATTTCAACCTATGCATACTAGATTTTCAACTAGCCGCAGTTGTTGTGATTTTTGGGGGTTTTTTTCGATTTTTTTGGATTTTTTTCGTTTTTTCTGAATTTTTCTCCCTTTTTCTTTAACGAAATTTAACGGACAACTGATAAAAATTAACGAACCGGATTTAACGGACCGGATGGCACCCTTGAGTGGCCACCTCTACCGT
>CAJHUC010002665.1:0-21191 GCA_905146915.1 Ostreobium quekettii | reverse complement strand
TGGGCGACATGGTGGGCTTGGGCGGCGGCTCTGGCTGCGGCGGGTTGGGGGCTATGCTGCGAATGGGGGGTATCGCGGAATAAGTAGCCGACCGCGCAGGGTTGGTGTTGGAGGATCTTGACATTCCCTTTTTCGCAGATCTTGAGATTCGCAGGATCGACACGTCACGTTGTCGCGGAACGGTGGCGGGTATTTATGGAGACGCCCGTGGCCGTTCGCTACCAGTTGCTCCGCTCCGCCCCAGCCCAGGCCCACCACGCCCCCCGCCGCAGGCCGCCAATCGCCGATCGCAGCCGAATGGCGGACGGGCGCGTGAACCGCGGCTCCGCCCCTAACCGCCTCCCCAGCGGGGCGTGCCCCGAGTGGGTGGGCAGCCCCCCATGGGCCGTGACCGGCGCCGCCCCGGACGACGGGGCGGATGCGACGAGCCTCGCCGCGCGTGCGCGTGAGGCGGGGCCGCGCGCAGCGGCTGTGAGAGCGGTGGCCGCGGCCAGAGCGGCCGGGGCGGGCGGGGCCGGGGGCGTCGGTGTTGCCGCCCCGCGATGCCGCCATGCTGGGCGGCGCTGGCCGTATGGGCGCTTCGCTTCGCCCGGCCTGCCACATTACCGCGGGTCGGTGGCTCGCTCATACCGGGCGGCAAGCAGCATACTGCCATGCAAGTGGGGCACGGGGCAGGCCCCTCGCGCCGGGCAGCCGCGGCCCCCGATCCGCCGGAGGCGGCGGCGCCACCCATCGCCCCCTCTGAGGAGGAACCTGCTGAGGGGGGGTGAGTAAGCCGGAAAGGGGAGAGAATAAATAAATCCATTTAATGGATTTTCCTAGCAATTTTCGATTTTTTTATTTCCTCTGTTTGCGCGCGCGGCGCGCGCAAAGGGTGTCTGCGGCTGCTGAGGGGGGGAGTAAGCCGGCAAGGGGAGAGAATAGAAAATACATTTTTTGATTTCTTTGGCAATTTTCGAATTTTTTATTTCCTCTGTTTGCGCGCTCGGCGCGCGCAAAGGATCCCCGAGTGGCCGAGGAATGCCGTACTGAGCGTGTTTGTTTGCGGTGGCGCAGGGACTCCCTCACCCTGAGGATGCGCGTCCCCTCCTGGGGGGACGTTTGGAGATGCGCGGGGCGGTGGGACGAGCACGGGCGGACCGTTCACCCTGCCTGCCCCTGGTACAAGGCCGCCGTCACCCCCGCCGAACTCGTCTTCGGCTGCAAGGCCTGCTGGCTCAACAAGGGCCGGCGGTGCTGGGTGACGGCGGGCCCCCCTCCCACCGGCGCGGAGCCCCACGGCCCCGTGGCCACCGCCTGTGCCGCCACCGCAATGGTGGGCCTGGCGGTGGGTGGGTCCGCCCGCACCCTGGGTCGGGGGCCGGCGGTGCCGCCGGGGCCCGCGCAGCGTCCCCGTTCCCCCTCCAGCCATGGCCACCTCCAAGGGGCGGGTGGACTTGCGGAGGGAGGCGTTGCGGCGGGTGCGAGGGCGGCCGGCGTGGCAGCGGAGGGCGGCGGTCGGCCGTCTGCTGAGTTGATCCGGCGGGGGGGCGCCGCTGACCACGTGGGCAGCCCCGGCCTCCTCGACACTTTCATGGAGGCTTTTCGGAGGGCCGGCGGGCGCTCCGCCCCCCCCAGGGGGGTGGATATGTGGTGGGATGCTCCCGACCGGCCTTGGCCCACGCACGCGCCATGCCGGCCGCCAACCCGCCGGGTGCAGGGGGACAGGGCGGCCCGGGGTGGTGGTTTGGCAGGGGGGGTGAAGGGCGGTGGGGTGGGGAGGGGGTGGGGTACCGGGACGAGGTGGATGGCGGGGGGGAGTGGTGTGGTCCGCCAGGGGAGTGCGAGCACGAGGGGCGGCGCGGCGGATGGTAGAGGTTGTTGGGCTGTGCGGAGGGGTAGGGTCGGTGGGTGTTGACTCCCCACTTGGGAGCTGACGTTGTGCTGTAAATTTTTTGTATCCACTTTTTTGAGATTGTGCTATGTATCGCTGAACGTGTGTTGTAAATGCGCTCTCCCTCTACTGTTTGTTGTGTACTCAAATACAACAATATTTCGCACAAACACGTCCATTTTCAGACGTCCAGTCCTGCGCACAACCGTTTCGCCAAAATAGTCACATAACAACAATGTTGCGCACAAATGCTCCTATTTGGACCTTACCGACATTTTGCACGAAAGCTTGTTGGGCATTAACCAACTTCATCATGTTTTGCTGATTTGATTGATTTGAATATTGGACCTTTACGGAGGGACACACTTGGGACTGAGCGTGATTGCATGGGACTGATCGCACTTGGTGGGGATTGGAATCGTTTGCTGGGGACTGAATTGAGCCGGTTGTATGGAGTGTAGGATGGGTTGTACCATGCTGGGGACCGGTGTTGGAGAACTTGAGATGCTTGGGGACAAGCTTCGGGGGTTCTGTATGGGGGATTGCAGCTTTGGAGGCTTCTAGAAAGATGGCTAGAATTGGGGACTAGGACACCCTTTTTCAAGTGTAAATACACACAGAACATTCCTGTAACAACTTCTTTCTGAGCCCACCATCACTGCTGCATATGTGACTTTGATTCCGAGCTGCCCCCAGATAGTGTGTGTGCCACATCCCATTTCGCCTGTGGCGAAGGAGGCGACCACAGTGTTTCCCAAAAATCGGGATTGCATTCGATGCCTATCAGCTTGTTGTAAAGGCTGGTCCAGCAATTACGACTTTGCAATAGGACAGACCTGGTTTGCATCTGTCTGGCATGGCTAGAGTACGTGGGTTACCACTACAAAGTCGTTATATCGATTTTGGTATGCTTCACATCAATTTCATGTTTTAAGCTCAGACCCCCCACCTCCCCCCTTCCCCTTAGCATCAATCCTTATGTCGAAGCCAGGATAACTCAGCAACATTACCTAACAGTGGTATTCAATTACCAAATATTTTTAGGGAGTAAAACAATTAAAGTTATTGTGTGTCGGCTTCCCTTCGGGCCCCCGCCATCGCGAGGGGGCCTCCGATGCACGTGGTGGTTAGCAGCTTGATGCTCCGCCTCCCCCGGGTCCGAATCGTCGGACTGCGCGTACTGGGCACGGCGCTCGTGGCGGTATGCTCGGGGACAGGCGAGCTCGCGGGCTCCGCCGGCCAGGTCGGCCGAGGTCGCGGGGTCGGGTCACGGGCGCAGTTTGCTTGCGCGAGAAAGGAACATTACTACACCGTACTCACCACATAAGTATGGTGGTAAGCTCGCGGGCCACCGGTGCGGAAAGAACCCGTGTCATGGCACCCACACCGGTGCTTTAGTGAATTGTCACTATACCCATATACTCCATATTCTAGTAATAAATGTCCCGACTGCTCATAATCTGATAATCACTCCCCCTTTGAGTATTTTCGTGCCGAAAATACTATCATGAACCACCACTCGATCCACCCGTGTCCTCTATTGGTTGGTCCCTCTCAATCATCATTGCAATATCCTCGGGAGGTTTAATTTCCGCCTCCGGTACCCAAGTAGCGTCCTCAATCGGCCAGCCAAGCCACAAGATAAGAAACTCACGAGTCCTCCTATTTCCTACCCGAACATATCGCCACCAGAGCAACTTTTCAATTTTGTACTCGTCATCCGCCATCTCAATTTCCGGAACAGGAGCCTGCTCACGTTGATCCCAATCACTGTCATGCCATGCCTTGAGTAGGCTCACATGAAACACGTCATGGATACACCAATTATTAGGAAGCTGCAGTCGGTAGGATTGGGTACCAATCCGTTCGATGACACGGAAGGGCCCCACAAAGCGTCTTCGCAGCTTTGCCGGTGTTCCACGCATCCGAAGGTTCGTAGTGGATAGCAGAACAAGCTGATCCACTGCGTAGGTCTCAGGACAGTGACAACAATCATAATATTTCTTGTGTTGCTCGTTCGCCCAGTGGAGATTGTTCCGCGCCTTGGTGAAAGTCCGATGCAGGCGCTGAGCGAAGCTAGTTACTGTCTCAACAGGAGAATTGTCAATCCCTCTGATCAGCTTATTTGGAGTCACTGGGTGATATCCATAATTCAGAAAGAAAGGCGTGTACCCCGTGCTCCTATTTGGCTGGTTGTTCACACTAAATTCAACAATGGGTACTAATGAATCCCAATCACGAGGCTCTCCCAATTTATGCACAGTGCAACGCAGTGTTTGTTTAAAAATTGCGTTCATTCTTTCTACCAACCCTTGAGTCTGTGGGTGGTAGGCACTGCTGAATCTCAAGTCAGAACCAACCAATTTCCAAAGACTTCGCCAAAAGGTACTAGTAAATCTGTGATCACGATCAGAGTACAGTGCCTTGGGCAATCCATGAAATTTTCCCACATGTTGCCAATACAAAAATGCAGTTTCAGATGCTGAAATCTCTTCCTTGCAGGGTACAAAATGCACCATCTTTGTGGCCCTGTCGACCACTGTAAGCACAACATCGTTACCACATTGAGTCGTAGGCAGCTTGGTAATGAAGTCCAAAGTCACCTCTGTCCACTTTTGCTCAGGTACTCTCAATGGCTGCAACTCGCCACGTGGACATTGATATTCAGACTTCTCCAACTGACAAACTGGACATGATAGGACATACTCTCTGATATCACCTGCCATTCCTCTCCAGTACAAACCTCTTTTGGCAGTGTGCAATGTCCTCAGGTAACCTGGGTGTCCAGCATAGGGAACATTATGGAGTTCTTGGAGTAGCAACTTCTTGATCTCATGGTGGTCTGGTACCACAATTTTCCAATACTGGTCTTCGTCACTGAAGTCACTACGATGGACAATTAACGAGTGGTGCTTCACCCTATACTTCTCCTGACCTCGGCTCACCTCTGGATTAGTGAGCGGTGCTTCGTCGATTTCCTGTAAAATCTCCGAGTACGGAGTTTCCTGTTCCAACAATTCCATTATCCTGTCTCAGAGTCGATACTCAATGTCCAGAATGGTCTTGGTGACCAAACATCATGCCAACGGTGCAGGAATTCCATTATTACTGCTCTCCACTGATGACAATACTACAGATGAACTGATTTCCTTCCTCTCAACAAACAATTGATCCAATGCAGCTTGGATATCTTGATCTGAGGGGTTCTCACCTAACTGTAAGATCCTTGCCAGATTGCTGTCCTCCTCCTTTGTAGCACTACTCAGCTTTTGATCATCCATCCACCTCTGTCGCGTAAGGGCGTCTGCTGGGTTCTTCCGGCCTGGAATATGCCTGATATCAACATCATAACTCTGCAGAATGCCAACCCACTTCCAAATACGATGGTGGACACTGGGTTGATTGGGCAGATGTCGCAGGGAACTGTGGTCAATCTGAATAATAAACCTACGTCCCTGTAGAAAATGACGCCACTGTCCCACTGCCCATACGATACCCAATAATTCCCTTTCATATGCCGAGTATCGGATCTCCACCGAGTTCAATTTCTTTGATGCATACGCAATCGGTTGGAGACCCTTTCCATGATCTTGCTGCAAGATTCCACCTACAGCAACTAAACTAGCATCTGTGGTCAATACGAATGTCTTCTCAAAATCCGGGAATATGAGGATTGGTGCCGTCGTCAAAGCCACCTTGAGTTGCGCAAAACTGCGTTCCTCATCCTCTCCCCAATACCACGGTTTCTTTTCCTTGGTCAAGTCTGTCAGAGGGTATGCAATGGTCAAAAACCCTCTAACAAATAGCCTGTAGAAATTGGCTAACCCCAAAAACGATCTAACATCCCGAACTCCTTGCGGTGTAGGCCATTCCACTATTGCTTTGATTTTCTCTTGAGATGGCTGCATCCCCTGGGTAGAGATAGTGAATCCCAGATACTCCACCCTATCTTTGAGGAACTCACATTTATGCAACCTCCCAAATAACTTGGCCTCTCTCAATCGCTGCAAGGCAATTCGCAAGTGCTGCCAATGTTCTTCTATCATTCTTGAGAAGATCAGTATATCGTCAAGATACACCAGAATGAAAGAATTCAGTTCGTTCTTGAATATTTTATTCATTAACCGTTGGAATGTCGCTGGTGCATTCGTCATTCTAAACGGCATTACCACAAACTCAAAATATCCACGGTTGGTGCAAAATGTTGTCTTCTCAATGGCTCCTTCCTTCACTCCAATCTGGTAATACCCACTAGCTAAATCCAATGCAGTAAATACTCGAGCATTCCGCAATCGATCTAATAGCTCGTCAATCCGAGGCAACGGAAAACGGTCTTTTATTGTTTGTTTATTCAGTGCCTGGTAATCAATACAAAGACGCCAACGTCCATCTTTTTTGGTACGAACAAGATGGGCGTGCCGTAGGGACTCACCGAAGGCCGGATAATTCCGTGCTGCAGCAAATCTCGTAATTGCTCCTTCAGCTCATCCTGCTCTTTTGGTCCAAGACAATATGGCGGGCGATTCAACGGCTCTGCATCTTCCGAGACACGAATATCAAACTCCACTGCGCGCTTGGGTGGGCGCCCGGCAGGCAGCTTTTCTGGAAATACATCCTCGAACTCATCAAGAATTGCTCGTAGCTGCTGTCGGTGCTCTGCGCTGATCGTCTCCATAATCTGTTCCTTCCACTGCTGAACTGTCACAAAATCCTTTTTGGGGCCTGCTGACTGCAATTTTTGCTTGTGGGTTTGTGTTGACCCACCATGCACTGCTCCTAGTGTAGGTGTAGTCTGATCTACTCCCCGAACCAACGCCACAAAAACTGGTATCCCCTGTCTCGCCAGCTTGTTGATTTTCCTTCCTGTAATAAACTGTCTGCATCTGGACGCTTTGGATTGCGTCTTCAAGACTGGCTGACCTTGGACCCTGGTCACTGAATTGATTGTAGCCCTGGTCTTGGTCTTTCTCACCACTGGTTGTGTCTTTTCTATGCCAGTCTTGGGCTGATCACTCCCCCATTGAGACCGATGGCTCCAGGTAAGGGAAGATGGAGAATAGGTCCAGAAATAGGGCGTAGACAACAAGGAAACTTGGGGAGGATGGAGTGGGGGGGGTGGGCGGAAAAACTCACGTAATACCTTGACTTGGCCGGTAGTCTGACCTGGGTCAATCCATCGTCCAACCACGCTCGAGGTACCCACACTGTCAGGCAAAATCAGTCATGGGACCGTCCAATCAATAAGCGGATTGACTGTACTGAGCCAGTTCACCCCTAAAATCATGTCGATGTCCTGCAGAATCGGGGTGACGGTCAAGTCCAGCTTCGCCACCGAGGACCCTACACAGACTGTGGCATGCGGTACTTTGCCTTGGGACAATATCTTTTTCCCATCGGCTAACTCAAGCAGACACTTGTCATGCACACAGTGAAGACCAACTCTGATTACTGCACTCGGGCTGATAAAACTTCTTGATGCACCACTGTCCACCAAAGCCTGTGTATCCTTGCCAAAAATTCGACTGTTCACTATCAATAAAATCCCGTCGTCGATTGTCCTACTGTTGGTACAATCACGTGGGGCAGCGTCTTGCTGCACAGCAACCCACGTGTTTCTGTCCGGCACGTCTTTCACTGGATCAATTTTCCCATGTTCACAACCCACTTTGCACAGGGTAGCAATGTTGCGCCAGTCCTGTACAACGGTGGGCGCGATCCGAGCTGGCACGGTTCCGCTGCTGTGACGGAATTACTTAGGGAGACCATTTACTCCCTTGACTTTTCCCCCTGTTCCCTGAGGCCTCTTGTTGGGAACATTATAGTCTTAAATTATGTTAATTGACGACCCAATTAAAGGCCCTAGTAGATGGGATTAGGGCCTTGAGGAGGCATTCTCTTATTTGGGTGATTTCTGGCCAGCTGCAGTACTTATGGCAGCTTGGGGGATCGGCTGTACTTTGCACATTTTAGTTTGGTTGTTTTTGGGCCCACGGCGGGCGACCCGGGACGCGGTATGCCCTGCCGCACAAAACGGATGTGGTTTGAGTCATCAGTAATCTTATTGCTTGCCGATTCTGGCAACCGCCTCCGGATCGCGCGGATCGGACCACAACCCGCGCGACCGAGCTCGCAGCATCCCGGCCTCCATCGCCGCGCACTCAGCGACCTTCCAGGGATCTGGGCCCACCACCTCGGAGTGCAACGAGCACGCGCCCCGGTCAAGCCGCGGCCAATCGCGGCCGCGCGGGCCATTCCGGCCATTCGGGCGACAAGGCGGCGGCGCAACGCGCGATTCGAAAACCAGCGCTCTATCAGCTGCCATAGCTCACCTGTGCCGCTAATCGCTCGACCGCTCGGCGAGCGGCGCTCGCCGGCATTCCTCTGACCTCCTGCGTGCCACCACCTGACGTCGACGTCGATTTTGTTTGTTTGATTGGTGGCGCCGCTTGGACGGATGTCCTCTGACTATTCGCCCTGTTTCCTCTGTGCATGAGGCGGCCTCAGCTATCTGCCTGGCCCTTTGTAGTAGTTGTCGCTCTTGTCGTCTCTGCGTATGACTCTTGTTTTGATCAGATTCCTCTTTTTGTTTTGCATTAGATTTTTCTCCGCTTTTTGATCCGCTCATAGTCCTGCGAATCGGGAGTCGCCCAGCCCTCGTCACGTGGAGCCCGAGACGGGGCTCTACACGTTTCCCGGGGGGGTGCTGGCTGGTCTCCAGATGTAGCATGCTGCGGCTGTCCATCTTGGAGATTTGGCCCCAATGCTACGGCCATTGCAACACCCTGTCTTCCTCTAACTCTACCTCCACGGCCACGTCCTCTGCCTTGACTAGGCTGCTGACTTGCATTTTGCTGATTCCTCCAGCGACAATCATCTGGGTGATGATTGGTGCCCTGGCAGTGAGGACACACTGGAACAAGGTCCTGGTCATGCTCTGCTGGCCACCTCGTCCAATAATTCCTCGACCTCGTCCTCCACGTCCTCTACGTCCACTCGGTCGACCACCTGCACCTCTCTGCTGACCTCCTCTACCACGACCAGCCTGCTGTGGCTGTTGCAATCTAGCACCCTTGTCAATACCATAGGATGCTGTCAACAGCTCCAGATGCTCAGCGAAACGGATCGCCACATCCAAAGATTGTGGCTCCTTCTGAGCCACTGGCATCCTCAACTTTGGGCAAAGAGCGCAAACAAATCGCTCGAGTATGTCAATGGGGTCGTATGTCTGAAGTCGCATGAGCAAATTCTGAAATCTCGAAGCAAAGGAGTGTACTGACTCACCATGTCCCTGGGTCAAGTTCCAAAGTTTGACCCTGGCATTCCTCTTATGCAGAGGGGACTGAAAACGGTTGGTGAGTAAGCCTTCCAGCTCCAGCAGAGTCATAGGTCTTTGTCCTCCTGTAGAGCGCATATAACTATCCCACCAAATCCTAGCTATTCCTTGCAGCAACGTCACCGTGTAGGCGACGCTCTGGGCCTCGTTGATTCCTATCAAATGGACATAATCTCTCACCATTGAGAACCAAGCAGTAGCGTCCTCATTCAGCTCTCCTTTGAAGGGGACTGGTTCCCTTGGCTTGACTTGAATCGATGGTCCAGTAGGATCCACAGAAAATGGGTGGTAGCCTTGGCGTAGGGCAGGTCTTGGAAAAACTGGTGGAGTCGGGGGAATGAAAGGCTGCTGCGGTGGTTCTGGTCTCGATACCAGAATGGCAGGCGTCATAGACTTCGTGCAGTCCACAAATGGGGGTGTTGCCACATCCATGCGATATTCTGCCTTCATTGGAGGCAGAATTGGCAACCCCAGTTCATCAGTCACGGGTGCTGCAATGTCGGATATGCGCATAGTGTTGTCAGCATCTATAGGCATGTCGTCAGGGAAGGTTGCAGCCTCAACGGCCTCAATGTAGCTCTGTAGTTCTACCATGGCTGTTTGGCTCTCCTCCAATGACGCCTGTAATCCCTCTATCCGTGCGTCTTTGACCTGAGTGTCCGTTTTCAGTGTTTCCAGCTCAGATTTCAGCTGGTTAACCGTTGCGGACAGGTCACTCTGCTGTCTGTTCAGACGCTCCTCGATGGCTTGCGCCATTCCAGCTTGGTCCATCTTAGTCACCAATCCTTGAGCCACATTCATTGCGGTGGCTTCAAAGCATGTCTGACTGACCACCTATCGCAGACTCGAAACTAATGCAGCTTGCTGATGTTGATTCGCTCTCAACGCCTCCATGTTCTGCTCCAAAACTTGTCGATGGGTGCTGGCGGCATTCACGACTGACTGCAAGTCAATCAATGATCGCTGGGTTGCCTCCCGGACCTGTTGCACATCCTGGGACTTGGCAATTGACAATTCTTGAACTTGTTTTCCACTCCCTTAATGGCGGATTGCATGGTCGCCGCTGTCCTGGCCAATTCCCTTGATGGGGAATGCCTCTCTCGACTTGATTTCCTCTTGGTTGTAGTTTCCCTTGTCCGCCGAAGTCGAGAAACGCAAGAAAATGCGGTTCCGGGTGGTGTAGTCGCACCCACTGTCGCCACCCTGCGAATTGCAGTACTGTACGGTGCTGCGACACTACGTCCGGTGTCACTGGGTGCTGCGTCAGCGACAGCATGCGCCGTAGTGCCCCGCTCGACATCACGTGACAGCGAAATTTTCGAGTCTTTTCCGCTGTAGTTCGCAGCCACACTTTCCGCGCCTAAATCAGCCTGATTGGCCGATGCTAACTAGAGGCGGCCACTCAAAGGTGCCATCCGCTCCGTTAAATCCGGTTCGTTAATTTTTATCAGCTGTCCGTTAAATTTCGTTAAAGAAAAAGGGAGAAAAATTCAGAAAAAACGAAAAAAATCCAAAAAAATCGAAAAAAAACCCAAAAAATCACAACAACTGCGGCTAGTTGAAAATCTAGTATGCATAGGTTGAAATAAAATACAAACATACTCTCTAATAGCGAATTCCATAAACTATAAGTATGAATAAAACCCAAAAATCCCCAAAAAATCCAAAAATCCGTTAATTTTTGGTTAATTTTTGTCTTTTTTCGTTATTTTCCGTTAATTAACGGAAAATTAACGGAAATTAACCTCTGTCTGCTATTAACGGATCCGGGTGGCCACCTCTAAAGTACGGTGGTAAACTCGCGGGCCACCGGTGCGGAAAGAACCCGTGTCATGGCACCCACACCGGTGCCTTAGTGTATTGTCACTGTACCCATATACTCCATATTCTAGTAATAAATGTCCCGACTGCTCATAATCTGATATTGTGATCTAATTGATTATAAGTTCTTTTGTTGTATTTTCTAGATTACAACATATTGTTGCTGGGACCAAACTAGAGGTCGGCACAGAGCTTGCAATGCCGTCAGGCACCGTTAACCTTGTTTTGGGATTTTTTTGCTATTCAGTGCTGCAATTTTTGCTAATTTAGCAAAATTACCAATTTTTTGTGGCGCCAACTTTGACCTGGCGCCGTATAGTACCACTTGGTCCAATTTCTTGCCGTTGTTTACCGTCCAAGCTCTTGCGCTTGCCATCTTTTGCCTAGGCGCCCGCAAGGCGCGAGAGGCGTGGGAGAATGGGCGCCTAACAAGCGCCCATTCTTGCCAACCGCTGTCACCTGGAATGGGGCCCGCCGATGGCTCGAGTGGGTGCCCGCGAGGCGCGAGAGGCGCAGGAGGATGGGCGCCTAGCAGACGCCCATTCTTGCTGGCTGCGGTCGCCTGGAATGGGGCCCGCCGATGGCGCAAGTGAGCGCCCGCGAGGTATGAGAGGGGCGGGAGGATGGGCGTCTAACGGGTGCCCATTGTTGCCGCCTGCGGTCACCTAGAACGGGGCCCGCTGATACGGCGAGTGGGCGCCGGCGAGGCGCCAGATGCCCAGCAAGATCAGCAAGTTGCTGGCGCCCAATCGCGCCGCCGGCCTTGCGTTGAAACGGGGCTGGGGAAGGCAGAATTGGGATCCCGGGAGCCATGAAATGCGCCTAGGGATTCGCGCCTCGCGGGCGCCTTTTCCCGGCTTCTACAGCAGCCTAGAACGGCCTCCGCCACTAGCAGAAATGGGTGCCCACAAGGCGGGAGAGGTGCCCCATGATTCACCCCTTGCACGCACCCATTCCTGCCACTCGAGCTGGCCTAAAGTGGCCTTTGCCTATGGCGTGATTCAGCGCTCGCGAGCCGCGGCCTCCGTTGGACTGCGCCGTTAGATGCTATTGGCACCCAGTGCTCACCGTGCAATACTGTTGGGTGGCAGGATGTTGCTGTTCTTAACGGTAAATTCACTTACTTAGTAAGCCTATTACTAAGGGCGCCGTCCGTAGAGGTTTCTGTTGCCGTTAACGGCAATGGCAACTTACGGCATTGCGTTTGTGCCATGGCTGCCGTTAAATAACGGCTTGCACCACCGACCTCTAGACCAAACCTTTGGGAAAAATTGGGTTAGGGTTCACTCTCTCTTAGATTCCTAAGGATATGGAGATATTGTTTAGGCTACTAGCTTCTGCTAGATGCCTTGGAAGTGCCTTAGAGTTTTGGGATTTAGGGTGTATTCATTGCTTAACGTGGTGTTAAAATGGGCCCACCAAACATTAAGTCTTAATTTGGTTGTATTTAGCAAATGTGTCATCTGGTTGTAATGAACTTGTTCCAACTGCCTCGCTCTCTACCTCCGGCGGTCCTAAGCATGCCCCGTAGGCACCACCCCTTGGGGGTGGGTTGCGGTGGTGCACAACATTTGGTTTCGGAGCCCGGACCCCTCCCCCACCTCTTGCCGTTTATCCCTGTCTATTTCCACCTTGATCAGCCTCTCCAAGGGCAGCATCCCCGCCAGAATAAGCTGCCTCATGGCGGCCTCGTTTTCGAGGATGGCAGACCAAGTGAAGCTAGTCGAGGAGCCCCAATCGATAAAGATGGTGCATAAGCAGTGCTTATTAAGCACCTGGTGGAGTGAAGCCACTTTGCGCCAGCACAGTGGCACGGCCTGTATGATGGTATATTGCACAGCAACCGGTTACGGGTGCCGTGAATGAGAGGCCAATTTCCACGAAGCTACCGGCGCCGTGGAATGCCAACGCTTGGAATGGTTAATTGGGCAATCAAGACCGAAAGTGGCCAGTGGTGCAGACAAATCCCAAAGCCTCCAAAAGGTGACGGAGGCACGTGGTCAGGGAGAATTGCACCACACAAAATGGGAGGCTGCGCTACGAGGACAGTGCCGTCGAACGGCCACTTCCTTGGAGGGCCATGGCCGGTCAATTTATTATTTGCATCGCGGATCTTAGCCAGCGCCATTGAATGGAATGTGCTAGAGGTGCTGAATGAATGTGAATGCACCACGTTGGTGGCCAGAACCTAAGACATCGTGTGGAGGCGTCCAAGGTGCGTGAGGACAGCAACGAAGGAGTTTTGGGCTTGAATGAGGCCGGCACCATGGAAGGGAGCACGGGAATGGAGTGCAGGCGCCCGGGGGAATATGGGCATTGATCCCACAAGGGGTTTGGTGCATCGGTTGGCCGGACCTGTGGCTCCCGAGGGCCAATTTTTGGGGTCCTATTCACTATTTGGGACCCGCACCTCCGACAATTGATGCCGCGGCTAACGGTAAAATGCCAGCCCCATCAAGGTCAAAGTGGCTAGCCGAGGGTGGGCCATTGAGTTTAGAGGAAAGCGCACTGGAGGAGATGTGCTGGAGGCAAATGGAACGCGCAGAAAGGGGAGGCACGTGGTGGTGTTGTGGGCCCATTGATGCCCACGGTCAACACCAGGAAGGGCCTCCTGATCCCACCGCATCAGGGCCGCCATGGCCCTAGGTATCATGGTGAATGGCGCACCTAGCGCCTGAGAGGGAAAGGGCGCCGTGCTGACATGCAGCCAATGCACCCTATGCCGTAGAAGCCGGGCCATAGAGGCTTTTTTTCGCACTCCATTCCATGGGCCCCAATGGTGCATCAGCACCGCAGAGCAACGCGGTAAATCCAGCGTGGCAAGTGGCCCCAGGCTAGGGAGTAGGGCGAGGGGGCCATAGTTTGTTTATGAGCTTGGCGCCATGCCAAACAAGAGGGCGCCGAGGTCCGAGGGGCCGAGGGCAGAGAGCAAGGAGGCCCCGACGGCCTGGGAGCTACTAGGAGGGGCAAGGCAACTGGGTGGAGGCTGGTTGATTCAACGTGAGTAGTCGCCAGGGAGGGACCGCACAGCTGCGTGGCAATCCCATCTAGAGGGGATGTCACATGACAATCCTAGCTTGGAGGAGCCTTACTAGTACATTACACATCTGGGAGCGGGGTGCAGCTCCCTGGCCAGAAGCTGCAACCCAGTGGAGTGGGCTTGCAACCCCCCATGTAGTGCTATTGGAGGCCAACCCGGATTACCTTGAGTACTGGACACCTAAGAAGGGAACAGGGGACACCTAAGGTGGAAAAAGGAGGAAAAGTTCAATCTCCTTAATTGACTACTAACTCTCCAACCCCTCACCAATTGCCAAGGAAAGGCTTAGGAGGTAACTCTGACCATTTAGTCGGTGGACAATAAGCTGACATTGCCTGAGGAGTGAATGGAGAAGACCCTTAGGCTTCCCAACTTGTGGACAACGACTTCACTAGAGCTTTAACATGATTGTGAAGTTCAGCCAAACCTCCCAGTTTATGGACAGTGAGTTAGCACGGCCAGAAGCAATGGAGGAGCGTCACTTCAGCTGAGGTTGTCGGGAGCCTTCGGGCACCGGGGACCGGTAGAGCAACGTTCGGGCACTGACCATCAAAGAGTGACAACATGAGGACAATGTGGGTTCTTAAGAGTAATTGGCCAACAATAAATGATGTGGGAGATTAAAAGTGGGTAAAGATAGAGTGGGGTTAGTGTGGAAGAGGGGATAATGAGTGGGTGAGCATGAGGAACCAATAGTACATAGGCAAATGTTAGACATGAATTTGAAGAGGGATATTTTATTTGGGAAAAAAGAAAAGGATTTCTCATACCCCATTTCTTGTAAACGATTAGCGATAAGCACCAAGTCTCATTAGAGTCATGTGGTGTGAGGTTGAGGTCTTTAGCATGGGATCGATCAGGTATAAGCGTTGAATCAATAGGATATTCAACACCTCCTGATTGTTTCACTAGGAAGGGTTAACCTGAGGTGCTCAGCGGTTGCCATTAGGTTGTTGGCACTATGCAACCTCAATAGTAGCACTTGAGCTTGCCAGCAAGATTGGATAGTTATGATCCTTAGTGACTCAGGATCAGCTGGATAGTTTATAGCTCAAGGATGCACAACATAGGTGATCATTTGAATTGTCCAAGGTGCTGCAACCCAATTGTGTTCACCATTGGAGTATGTTGTACATGCAATGGTAGAGGGGACGTGGTTACCATAATGTAGTCTTAGACAAGCACCTTTTTAAAGGGTTTGAGATGGTGCTTTTTTAAACTGGCAGTCTACTCTGTGATAATGACAACGAAAGGGAATATTCGTTGGGTGTTCCCATGTTAGGGATGGTAAGCTTATCATGATTTAATAGACCTCTACTAGCTTAAGAGAGCCTAACTCTTATCTATGCTTACAAGGAAAGAGCACTACCATTTTGGATTGAGTTTGGGCAGAAGGAGATGCCACCTCCGAATGTCACAGGCTAAAAAAGGGAAGAATATGATGCAGTTATGGTCCTAAGATATCTAGTGGTAGTATCTAGTATCTTTGTTAGGTGTGCTGGTGTAAGGGGCGGTGGCCCTTTTTGGCCAGACGGGGCTTGGCCCGTTTACCCGTTCGAGTAGGGTTTCGGTCGGAAACGAGCTTGGTGGTAACTTTTGTATTACAGGAGTGTCCCGGTGTTCCTGCTTATATATCCCATGTCCAAGGCAGTCCAAGGGTCATGCCAGAATTGGGTGAGTCACCCAGATTCTGGCATGCCCACCCAGTTTGTAATTTGAATTCCCGTTCCCGGCCCGTTCATCTCACTGGCCCACCGGTCCCTAGCGCCACCCTTCACCGTATTGACCAATACGGCACTCACCCCCTTTGTCCCTTTCACCACCGCCCGGCTCAGTCGCCCTTAGTATACCTAGGGATATGGCCATATCCTGGATATGCATATCCAGGTTATGGGCAGCATATCGCAGGATACGGAGGCCATATCCTGGATATGTATATCCAGGATATGCAACTTTTTCCCGACTCCCCCAAATGTATGAAAGCACTGCTCAGTCGACGCAGTTGTGGTCCATGCAAAAACCCTGAACATTCTCCGGAAGTCCTTATTTAGCTGTGCAAAGTAATGCATAGGGCCACACTGTGCCATCCATGCTTGATTTTTATGTTTGCGTTTACGTTTGTACACGTTTTGCGTGTGAAAACGTAAATTTTCAAAAAGGAGCTATTTTCACAGCTGTGTTTACATATTTCTACGGCTCGTCCTGGCACTCAGGTCACATTGCGAAGTCGCAAACAACGATCAGCCCTCCCTCTCGTCGAGCACCCATAACACAGTGTCCATCTTGCCTTCGGCAAGGTCCAAGACATGGTCGAACAAAAGTTTTTTTTCGCCACCACAGCGCATTTAGCTGCCACTCCCCGTACTCTTTGAGTCTATGTGCATTGTGTTTGTATGCACCGGATAAAACTTTGCTTATTCTTGTGCATATTCAGGCGTACAATTGTAAATACTGTTTTACACGTAAATATGCGTACATACTCAGTGTCTGCGCCGTAAAGACCAAACGCGGTGCCATCGCAACACTGCTTTGAGGAACCGTCAACAAATGGGCCTCAAACTTGAGGCCCATTTTGTCCACTGTTGAGGGCTTTTCTGCTGTGTGCATTAAAAACCGCAGAAGCGCCCTCACCCTCAGTTAATTTCTATGTTCTCTTCACTCAGTGAAATAAACCAGTCGGTTAAAGCAGCCAGCTCCCACATGGACAGGCTCCGTCGGCTGTGCAGGAACACATCCCCCAGGTGCTAAGCTTGAAGGAGCCCTGGCAAGGCATCGCCGGCCTCCCAACCGCAGCTAGCACGTCTGTAGGAATCAGCCACTCTGTGACCTACACCAGCACCGTCCAAGAGGTGTTACACATTACCCCGCATTTTTGTGCGCACTGGTCAGCAGCTTTGACCAGGCTTGGGAAACACCTCATATTTTCGAAGTACGCAGCACTACACGCAGCTGACAAATTCTAAATGCGGGTATTCTTTGCGCACTCAGAACAATTTTCCTTAAAACCATTCATCTGGCTGGCGAAGGCCTGTGACAATCATTTCGCGGAACTCTACACTGTGCGTCAGAGCACCTGGGGAGCTGGGGGCGCTGCGGATGGACCAAGAAGCGATTGCGATGGGCATGCTAACGATCCCCAACACGGGTTGATGTAAATAGGATACTGACTGATCGAACTCACGTGTCGTTGATGTTTTGACGATGTGCGCAAGTTTAATCGTGCGTTAGATGCGGACAACTGGTATATTCATACTATTGATTGGGTCCAAGACGTTGGTAGAGTGAAAGGATGTGTGTGATGTGCATAGGTGAATATTCTGTGCGGATCCTGGTGTATTGCTGGGCTTTTGTTGGAAGAGAGGATGTAGCTGAGATGTGACTGGTCAGGATTGCCTGTGCTTTGGTCTATTGTACCGTAATTTGAGGTGCTGAGGGATTTGCGTGATGTTCTCAAGTTGTGCAGCGCTGCTGAGTAATGTTTCTTGTTGTCTGCAAGGTTGCCTGTTTGTGATTGTTTGTGAACGCAACTATAGGACTTTTGGCCCCTGGTTCTGTGTGCCTTCATCTCTGCTGACGGTTTAGGCCCGTGGCCTGGCCGTCGCTGACCTTGATGTCAACATTCCCTTTTGGGAGTTAGCCACAACTCGTGATTTTGCGGCAAACAGTCCTGTGCGGCTCAGGATTCCAGAGCGAATATCCAACCCCGCCTGTCCAAACACATCTTCGGTCTGTCTGCGGTGGCCCTAAAGCCCCAACTACTGTCTTCCGCGGTCCATGCCGGCCATAGGAACGGGAATCCAGCGCCGATTTTCGTGGCATATGGATGCTGGTGTCGCCTCGTCAGCGCGCTACTCTTCGCACTCATCACCGTTAGATCTCGTTACTCATCTAGCGTGTCAAGGGAAATGCCATGAGACCTTGAGTTCGTTGGTCCAACGTTCCAAGCAAGAGGCAAAATGCAAAAAGCTCAAAACGAATAGGTCCGATGAACCAATTTGTTCATCTTTGGACCCTACATGTTCTTATCCTCCAATATTATTCTCAGTCTCCCTTTCTTCTTCCTGACCTTTATACTTGAAGTATATTTAACGGCATACAACACCTGCATGGGTTCTAGTTTGGCCATTCTTACGGCTGATGACAGCTAAACATCCCGATGAATGTCATCATGCCCTTTTCTCACGCACACGAAAAAGCTGCGTATTTGAACACATTCAGGATGTGGTCACACCCTGGATATGGGCGTCAATTTCCTCGAAATCAACGATAGGGGGGAGGACATGGGGTCCCAATATCCTATTAGACATCCAGGATATTAGACATACTGACAATGTAGCATTGGTACTGGACGGAGCCAGCTCAGGCTGAAGCCCATTAAACCGAACACACTCGAATCAATAAAACAGGGATCCCCATGGGAAGGGTTCAGGCAGGCTCACTGTCCACACACAGTTGGCAACAATGTACATATAGAGCACGAGGATTCCCTGTGGCAAAGAACATCGGAACAACTCATTCCAATCTCGCAACACCCAAACCCCCTCCTTCCGTTCTCCACACAAAACACTCCAGCTGAACCTTGTAAACCAGATGATCTTCTGTCGACCAGAACCTCAAGCTCACACTACTGGAAGCCTACTTAGCCTAAGAGCACAATTTGCAATTGTGCACAAGTGCACGAGTACAGCAGAAACGGCGAGTTTTCAAAACCAGGCACCGTGTCGCCATGTCAAATTGGGTCCCCATGAAAACGCCATTCGAGCAATATTCAAACCACAGCACCTCCAGCAACTGGGGCGTGAATCCGGGATGGCAGCCACCAATCCAAGCCAGTCACTTTACAGAGGAGGCCACGGTCCACAGACACCCCACCAGGATTGGGCCCTAAGCTGTGTGGCCCAAACTTGCCCCACAGCCAGCCAACCATCGATCTGATCGACTACCTTGACCACCAACACTAAACTGCCATCTGATGACCAACCCCATCAGGCTTTGGTCTCCGAACCAAACCTGCGTATCATCCAATCCACCAGCAGAGCGTTCAGCTCCTCTGGCTTCTCCTGCTGAGTGAAATGGCCACACCCCTTGATCACGTGCTTCTCCAGGTTCGGCACCATCTCTTCCAGCCCATCCGCCATCGTGGGGGGAAGCACGACATCGTCCTCTGCGCCAATGTACAAGGCGGGCTGCTTCAGCAGGGGTGGCTCTGCTGGCATGGCCTCCCAGTTGCGGTCCAGATTGCGGTACCAGTTGATGCCGCCTGTGAAGCCTGTGCGCTTGAAGGTGTCTGCATCAGAGCAGGGCAATCCATTCAACCACATTCGCCAACACACAGCAAGAGCAACGCACCCCAGCACAACATAACCCCAACCCCCAGCACAACTACCACCGCTTCTGAACCAAGAGAAAAAGCGTGGGTCCCATGCATCTGTGAGGTGACGATGAAACATGGTAGAGCATCCAAGCCAGCGGACAAGGGACGGATCGCAGGGACACAACAGAAATCATGCAGCATGTTACTGTGCAGTGCACGAAAATCAATGCAGTGTTGTACAGTGTGAAACAGTAGTAGTAGTAGTAGTGAGACAGTAGTAGTTTAGTGTATCGTATACTTCCTCTGTCCCAAATTAAATTGCAGTTATGACCATTCCGTAGCGTCATCACGAACACACGCCACTCAGTCAAGCATTTCAAGGTGGCTACAAAATAGCCCATTTTCGGGTCGTGGATTATATCCCCTTGTGGTGTCCTCAATCTTGTAAAGTGAAGCGACCTCAAGACATGTTTCAGATTGCAGGTTAGAGACAAGATGCAAAAGCAAAGGGCAGGCCACCAGCTCGTCTCGAAAGGCATGATTGAGGATCTTGCCTATCTTTTGCCTTAATTACCATTCCCCGAATAGTGTGCTGGTAGTGCGCCGCAACTTTTCAACTTTTATTGCAAATTGCTCTTGCCATGTCTTGGGACATCCATGGCTCCCTTGCCATATATGGGACAAGTTCATTCCGGGGCGATTGCCGATTACATACCAGAACGGCTCACCAATGGTCTCAATTATTTGGCACGTAGTAGTCTCGAAATTACAGGCGAGATCCTTGATCACACATTTTTGGAATGCATCGAGAGTCTGCCCACTGCCTCTATATCTCTGCTCCATCCCACAGTCTAAAGCGCATCTCCGACTCTTGTCGTTTCACTTGATGAGAGCCACCACAAAGTGGCACACCCCAGGGCCGGGAAATAGGTGGTTTTGGTGCCACCTTGAAAAACTGGGGTATTCCCAGAAAAGTGGAGACTGTTCAAAATAGCACTACAAATTGACCGCCCAACCGATTGGCTCAAAGTTTTGGTAGCACAAACTGGGCATAAATTGAAACATGGTGACAAATTTTAGTGAAACTATGATAAGTCCTAGTGGGTTTTCCAGGGCCATAGATCATAGCTGCAATTTCATTTGGGACGGAGGAAGTAGCATAAAGCCATACAGTACATTGCCATAGGTGTACACCAGATTGCACTGAAGCAGAGTGCAATGTACTGTCAGTCTATCCCCCACAATGAAGGCCATGTGCTTGACCAAATCTCCAGCATAATGGATAAGAATCTTCCCTTTTTTCTGCTCAGGAAGTGTGGCCTATGCTTGACCTGTTTTTTCTTCTCTTCCAACTGAATTCTCCAGGGAAAGAATCCAGGGATGGTGCAACAGTGTTTGACAAATGGAGGTAAGGACTCCAGGTGTTGTAGAGTGCAGTACCGAACAGCACAATGTATCACAGCACAGTACACTGCAGCAGACGTCAGTGCAATATGGCATAAAGCGGCAAGATATAAGACATATACGAAGAATGTGCATGATAAATGGGTTCTGATCGTGAATATGTAGCACCAATGGAGAACACAAACATATGCCATGGCATGTCTTCAGCCCCTCTGAAAGATGCTCATCCCACAGTGCAAAAATTCATTGCTGTGGCCACAAAATTTTTGCTTTTGCATCCACAACAAATTTGGATTGCTTGCTTTGCTGCAATTGCATTGTTTTTGAATTTTCAGCAGCTTTCTGGAAATCCTAGTGGATGTCTCCAGGCGCTGTCACAAACACAAGTTATGCACTATGATCGCTT